>JBAGKO010073324.1:0-23487 GCA_037177275.1 Acacia concinna | reverse complement strand
ATTGGAAACCTTGTGTGGGAAATATTTGAACTAAGTATGTATTTTGATGTTTAGGATGTTTAACATCCTTGACTGGTCATATTAAAGATATTACGGTGTGGATTTCACTATGAAAAAGTAAGGCGTTACAAAGGAACTTCAGGAGGTAAGGAAAAGAAAAAGATTGAGTATGTCTAATTTGTCTCTTGTTTTGCTTCTAGGTGATTGTATATATGTATATATTGTGATATTGGAATTCTGGATTGTGATTATATGCTACTTTATTGTGATGTAATTACGAGGCAATGCTTCTATATAGTCGTTATGCTGTCCGAGTTGCATGAACGGTGTGAGGAAAGGGAAATTTGCATGACACTTGATTTTTGACTAATTGGAAGTGAAAATTGGGTCAGCTATATTTTTAACAAATGGCTGAGTTTGACTACGAGTTTTTATATGCTAATAGAGAATATTTTTAATTGCAAATAGAATGGTAGATCATGTCATTTGGAGTTTTGTAAAGAAAAATATGTCTTCCCAAAATTGGGCTAAAAATCATGAAAAATAGAAAAATGGCCAGATGAATAGTGTCAAGATGACCATATTGAACACTGCATCTTTGAGAGCCTGCGCACGTCCACTGCTTTGCTATCAATGTATAAGTTTATTTTTCTTTTAAAGAGCAATGAAAGAGCTTTCCAATAAGTTTGGAATCACTTCATTTTAATTTTTATAGAATTAGTTTTGATTTTTCAAAGTTGGTCAAAATTAATGATTGGATGAATAGTAATCCTAGGAAAGAAAATTTTTATCCCTTATTCCAACTTGAGTTATAATTACTGATTCCAATTGTTCTAATATGGTAAGGTAAATGGTATAAAAAGAATGTGTGATATTGGGCTGCTTACTATATCAATTAATAGTTTAGTGGTGTACATGTTAGGCTGCTTACTATATCAATTAATAGTTTAGCGGTGTTTTGCCGCTTGCTATATCTTATTTTCTCAAAAAAATCATTAAATGATATTAAATTCTGAAAAATATATTTTCTTACTTTCATAAAATACTCATTCTCTTAGCATTCCTTTATATATATATAACAGTGACAAGTGTTACACTTGAGGATTGATAGACAACATTAAGTCATAAACAGGCTAAGAGATGGAACAAAAGAGAATTCTGTTAGTATTCTTTGAACAAATAGTCAAATATTGTTGTCAGTTTAATACATTATCTTAGGATTGCTATGACCAATGACAAATGGTTTGAATAGAAGGTATTGTGGGGGCTGAAACAGGTTTGGGATTCTTATTGGAAGAATGTGGTGATTGAGACAAATTGTTGGGATGCGATTAACTATATTAGTCAAGGATGGGAGGATACTCATCCAGATGGCAATTTGTTGACTCAAATTATGCATTTGATTAATCTAGACTGGGAGGTGAATGTTGAGTGGTGCAACCGTGATGTAAATATGGTAACAGATAAGCTAGCTAAGAAAGCTTTGAGTGCTGCGGGAGGAGTGTTCTTTTTTCAATCAACCTCTTCTTTTCTTAGTTCTGTATTAGCTCAAGAGACCTATTTATAAGTTTACTGTTTCGTTTTTTGATCAAAAAAAGAAAGGGGTGAATATATATATTTTTCCTAAGGTGCAAATTTGCCCTAAAAGTTTATGTGTTATCTACTTCATATTTTTTAAAGTTGAATTCAAAAATTTTGAAGCAAATTTGCACTTTAACAAAAAATAATTGGATAATACGTGAACCGTTAGTTCAACATATTTGATTAACAAACAATCATAATGGCAAGACAAAACTACTCTCGTTTTGAAATTTTCAAGGCAAGGTTACCCCTTAAAAAACTTTATGGACAAAAATACCCAACTCTTTGATATTTTATGAGATAAATTTTTTAATTGAAAGTAGCAAAACTCCCATTAACTGTAACTATATTTTATAGCAATTCTCATACTCAGATAAAGGAGGATGGTTGTATCATATCCTTGGTAGCCAATATAAGGCTTTGTTGAAACGTTTATAACGTGGACCGGCAGATAAATTGTGCTAATGTTGTATCACTATCCGTGAGTAATATGTTGTATGAGTGTGCGTGGTAAGACAGGCAAATCGAGCAGTGAAAAACCGCCCACCGAAAAGACACAACAATGTTACTGATCCGTATAATTAAGGAACCGATCGATACAGAGCATATGGAATACTATATACGTATATATATACCTCGCACGTTAGAGTCAAAATCCGTCCCCATCTCACCACGAATCCTCCATCTTCAGGAACCTGTCCAGCAATCACGCTGACCACCAGCCACAGTCAATAATTCTCTAATCATGTTTCGTACAAACCTCACCCACAAACTCTCTCGGCCTCATACCAACAATAATTTCTGGTATGGGTATTTTTGTCTTAGACATATTTATTCAATTTGATTGTATAGGAAAAGTTAATTAATTAATATCAGCATGACAGTGTGTATTTTAAAATACCTTAGCCATATTCTTTATTTCCCTCTTTCCCTTTCATATTTAATTATTGTTGAGAAAATATTAATAGGGGCAAATTATGAAAAGATTCACAAATATAAAAGATATGTATTAGCCCCTTCTATCTTAAATATAAGATTCAATAAACTTTTTTTTAGATATCAAATAAGGTAAATAAACTGTTTTATCATATAATATATTATGTATAATTATATTATATACATCATCTCATAAGTTAGATAAATAGTTTGAAGAAAAATGAGAAATTTAAATGTTTTAAAGCAGATGAACAGAGAGAAAAAGAGAGAATAATATTTTAAGTGAAGGATCACACAAGAAATAATTTGAATATTATTAATCCTTAAGAATAGGAGATTACAATGAGAAGAATAGACTAACCCTAACATAAGAAACTAATCTAATTAAATCTAGGTAAATCAAATCAAATCATTATAATAAAATATTCATATCAAATCCTAATATATTAAGCAATAAATCTCAATCAGAATAATATTAATTATTTTCTTAATTCTAAACGGTATATTCTTAACACTCCCTCATAAGTTGGGAACACTTTGGATGTGAAGTTCTAATTATAATTAGTTTTTTTAAAATTCTCTTAAAAAGTTGATTATGTCTTATATTTAAGACTAGAGATATTATATTTTATACTTATATTAACTCCACATATATATTTTTTTATTAAGAACAAGGGGGAGTATTATGTACATTTCTCACATGAAGTTTATACAATAAAAATCTCATCTTCCCCCTCTTTCCTTGACAGCCAAACTTAAGCAATGACTTTTATTTTTATGTTGTTTATTAGAAACGACTTTAAAAAAAGTGACTGATAAAAAATAATTTGTGTTTAGATTAAAAATAGAAAAAGTAATTTATTTTCATAAACTTATTTTTTTTAAGTCATTTACTTTTAAAAGTAGCTTTAGTTTTGAAGTTGTTGTCAAAGGTTTATGATACTTTAAATTTTTTTTAAGTCCAGGCCACCTTAAATGGCTTAAAGTAGTAACCAAACGGACCCTTACATTTGCAGAAAAACTTTTATTAATTTTATTTCAAATTCTTTTTTAAATAATTTTTATTTTAAAATTATATTTGGACATATAATAAAAAAGATGTTGTGAATTACAACAAGACGTTATGACAGCATGAAAATATTTCTCGTAATGTGTGAGAATGCATTAGCAATTGTCATTGTAATTGTAATTTGTTGCTAGTATAAGAATAGATAGAGATGGAATGGCAGAATTAGGAATTGGAAGTCGAACCATAGCAAACAGAGAGGAATAGGATCATCATATAGTAATTTATTTCTGGGGCACGACACGTTGAGGTGGCAATTCCGGAGTACATCATTTGTACTTTAGTCACTCCTCCGTCAGCGATTTGTATTTGACAATTGTTGCTACGATTTTTTGGACTCTGCTTAATATCTCTCTCTCTCTACTCCCCCTTCCCATCGTTCCCTCCTCCGTCGATCTTCACGGCGTTGCATCGTTTTCATCTCTACGCCCTCGAAATTAGGGTTTACACCCTTCATACCACCCAGCTCCTCCCGTATCTTCCTCCTACCCTCTTCATCTTGAGCTTTCCGGTTTTATGTTCCATAGACTTGACCTAGATTTGCCGGTGTTTCAAGGTTTATAGATCCGAGGAGGTCCTGTTCCGAGCTCTTCTGAATTCATCCTTCTCTTCATACTCTTTCTGCAGACATGTTTTGGAAGCTCCCATCTATATCTACCCCCTCTCCTGTAAGTTTGTGCTCTTAATTCGAGCTTCTTTTTGCCTTCTTTTTTTTTTTGGCGCTAAATTACTGCCACTCGTTACTTACACTTGTTTCAAACTGCGGTTTCATTTTCGTTGCTCTCATTTAGTTCAAGCATCGGTCAGATTGTCCCTTCAAACGTCTTTTATCTGGCTACAGTTATGTTTACAATTACCTGTTTTACCACTCCACCAACCATGTACAGTTTCAGTTAATCGGTATCAATGTTTGTTTTTGTGGGTTTCCGTGCTTTGGATTGTTTTATTCATAATTTACAGAGACTGGTAGGCTTGGAGTCCAGCAATGCACATTCATGGAACTAAAATGACAGCTGTTTTTAGTTTTAACACCCTTTTAACGGTTTACACCAATTAACACTCTTTCTAGTCACTTTTGGACAAGAAAAAAAATATCTTAATGGTTACATTTACACTTTTTATTAGACTTGATGGTCATTTTAGCACCTTAACCCTTTAATATATAAGATTTAATACTTTTTTTTTTGGTAGAGGCATGATTTAATGGTTGCTATTCTATGAGCTCATACATAGAATTTTCCCTATTTGTGGTTTTGTTTATGGTATGTTGTTTTGTTTTCTCCTTAATTATAAAGGAAAATCATACTAAGATCCTAACTAAGAAAAATAATATCTAAAAAATTTCATAACTTAGACAATTTTGTCAATGACACTATTGACAAATGATAGGACTTTTTATATACTATCTCTAACTTTGATTATAAAATCGAGTTGACTTTTTTAATTAATCTTAAAAAGAATAATTATATTAATTAAAACATTTAAATTTACTTTTTTTTTCTTCAAACTATATTATTTGACTTATGAACTAATATATAATGTAATAAAATACAACATATGATATGATTAAATAACTTATTTTACATTCTTAATCTCTTAAAAAAAGTCAATTATATCTTATAATTAAGATCGAAGAGAGAATTATTTTCCTAACCAGAATCTTAATGTGATTTCCCCTAATTATAATCTGTAATTTCACTTGCTTTGACTTTGTTGTTTAATATGAAATTTCCTTTTCATAAAAAAAAAAAATATCCTAGACATTTGGTAACTCCTCTTAAAGAATAAATAACTAGTCCTACATATAGTTTTTAATATAAAAGTTAGATAATTAATTCATGAATGTTAACAAAATTAGTTAAGTTGGTTATTTATGGCATCTCTATAAATCATGTACATTATAACTACTGTTCATAAAACCCCTTCTTATTATTTATCATAAATGTGTGATGGCATCTCCATAAATCATGAACATTGTAACTACTCATAAAACCCTTCCTATCTAACTAACTGGGATGCCTTCATAAAAATTATAAATTTTGGAGAATAGGCGAATTAAGATTTTATGTTTGTAATTTTGAATCTCATCACCCAGCAAAGAAAACAAAAGAAATTAAAGCCAGAGTAAATCATGATGAACTTTACCGGCAAAAAACAAAAAATGATGAACTTGCAGAAAAGCTGAACGTCTCTTCATTAATTTATGAGGAGATTTGCAAATAACCCTAATTTATAAACAAACATTAATTCCATAAGCAGCTATTATTATTATTATTATTATTATTATTATTAGTACTATTACTATTACTTATTTCTGGCGCTACCATAGGAGTGTTTTATGCATAAATATTGGAAAGAATTAATGATACATGCATGAACAAAGTCAGAGATTCTCTTCCAATGTCAAAAGAGAAAAAATTAAGAGAATAAGAATAAAAAGTCCAAGTTCGTAGTAAGTGGCAATAACAAGTGAATAATTTCATGTCTATATCTGTTTCTGTTCATTATATTTTTCGTGAAGGAAATCCAGTCTAATGCATGAACATAATTAATTGCATTAATTTTGCAATAATTAATAAAACATCTTCAATCTATGGCAACAAATTTTGGATATGTTAAGAACATTGTTTACTGTATATATCCTCTGTTTTTTTTTTACCGAGAGTATATATATCCTCTGTTGACATATTAAAGTAATTAATTATGATATTTAAGGCATTGAAAAAGTTTAATTACTCAATGTCTCTTTGTATCATAAATGGCATTAAACATACCAAATTTAACCCCTCCCCCTAATTTAAATTTGATTTAGATTCTCAATCAAACCCGTACACTCATTGATTTAAAAACAAAGAAAAGGTCAATAAGATATGATGCCTGATATTTAATTTAATTGTTATTGTGGATTTGGAATAACGGCAAGAAAAGCAAAAGAGGTCAAGGGTTAGGGAAAGTTGAATAAAAATGGGCAAATGCAAAGCATACTGTAATGTGAAGACAATAATATCTTTTTCGTGTTCATCGTAACAGTAATTCCCAACTTATATACTATAAAACAAAGTTAACTTTTTTTAATTAGATATTAAGAAAACTAATTAAATTATTTTAAAATATTTATATTTATCATTTTTTTAAACTATTTTGCTTAACTTATACACTAATATATAATCTAATGATATATAACATATAATATAATTATGTAATTTATTTAACTTCCTTAATCCTTAAAAAAAACAACTTTGTTTTGTATATATTTAAGAGAGGAGGGAACAGTAGTTACCAGCCACCAAATGAAAATGCACGCGTGTTCTGGTCAACTTTGTATCAATTGAATTTTAGTTGTCTTCCTTTTCTCACGTGGCAATATTGACTTTCTTGATAACACGAGCTTAAAAATAAAAGTAAAATGAAATGGAGACCTATTCCTATTCATTCGAGTGTCGTCGGATGAAACTTCCTATTTAATGAGAATTACATGAATATTCCACATGCTAATTTTGACTTGAATGCGTTCATTTTCGTCCAATGTCATGGGATGCAACTTTCAATTTAATGTACATGAATATTGGCATAATAATACATGTAACAAGAAGGTGCATTATAATATTTACCCAAAGAGGTGAAAATCATTTACGCTCTAAAATCTAAACCTTACCATTAAAATGGCAAGCGCAATTGTTAGAAGAGACGAAAACGTTTTAGCCTATAAATCTTGAAAGGGGAAACTCTTCATCATATAGGGAAAGAAAAAGTCTAAATCTGGAAATAGATTCTTTGATAAAAGTTTAGGGTATCATTCATATAAAATTACGCGCATAAATTTGAATATGCAGTAGTGTGTTATAAAGTATGTTCCCAGAAATATACCACTTTAAATGGACCGATACTAAACTCTCAAGTCTCAACAAATTTCCGACCAACCAAAAAAAAGAAAAAAGAAAGGCCTCAAGCTCGTCTTTACGAAAATATACACACAAACGCAACCACATAAATCTCCCTTAACAATAGCAATAAGTATTTGTTGTACACTGTTCATGTTTTCCCTATTTGTATATTCACTTGGAGTAATTTCTTCAACATCAGTGTACTAAGTAAGAAAAAAATTGACTTTACAGAAATTCTGCATGTAAAAGTTAAAAAGGGGGAAAAAAAAAACTCTTCTCATAGCTCAACTGCTAGTGTCAGCTACGAAAAGTAAAAGAGAAACAGCGAAACAGAGGGGGGAAATAAAGAATGAATCAAATTGGATTAGGGGGACAAAATGGGATTTCTGTTTTGGGAACTGGAAACCCAAATTAAAAAAAAAAAACAAGCAAGAGTCTTGACCAAAATTTTCTAACAGGGTGATTATCCATCCTGTTGGCTCCTGGAGCAAATTGTGACACAGTTTCAAAGATGAAGGCCTTTAGCGAATAGAACCAGATGAGCTATGTACATTCCTGGCAGCTTTTGCTGTTTTCTCGTGTGGAGGAAGCTTAGTAGCTATAATCTGCATGGAGAAAGCTCTCGTATGGCGTCCCAATGAGGGTATTCCTCACGTCATCCCAATTTTCAACTTGACCTGATAACGCTCCTTTATGTATCTTCACCTGACGACTCGTCAAGTCTCTTCGAGGGACTTTGAGAAAATCTTGAACATCCATTAATTTCTGAAACCAGAAAGAGAGAATATTAATGGTTGGTTAACAAGGTAGTTAAAAAAAAATCATAAATTGATGCTACTAATCAGTCCAAGTGCACAAAATAAGATAAACTTCGAGGAGGGGCTGGCTTAGTTATTAGCTGGTTTGATTTTTCCGTATCATATGTAGTTAGACTTACAGTGCTGTTTTTGACAACATCTTCATAGTACACAACAATGTGCCTGGTGCTCTTGAAATATTCCAAAGCCGTAGCTGCGGTTCCATTCACTTGATTCAGATTAGATATCAGCAATGTCGTATTGATCGTGGGCTTGTACCGTGCAAGTATCTCCGCCTGAAAGCCACTGTCAGAAATCAATAACATGACAGAACAACTATTTTGCGTAGGACAACACATCAAATGACTTAACAGGGCTGCGTCCAAACAAGACCTACACGAACATGCACTGCCTAAGATACTCAATTTCACACATGAAGCACACAAGAATATATCAAGATGAACATCCATGGGAAAGAGAGAGACCTCATGATACGAATGAACGTGAGACTTGTGAGTTCCATTTAACAACTTGGCATCCCTATCATATTGATTTGCAAGTACAGAAACCATTCGACGCAGAAGATTCCTTCGGAAAAGAAATATGACTGAAACACCATGTGTTCTGAAGTAATGCGCTATCTGCTCATGATGCTGCATCAATCCCTGTGAAGATTACAAAAGTATGATATCCTAGATTCATTACACTCTTGAAAGAAGCATGTATAGACAAAATAAATAAACCAGGTGATATCTAGTTTTGACTATTCAAATATTGAGCTTCAACTTGAAGTGAAAAACTCTGAAAGTTCTAACTTCTAATACTGTGAGCTCTTCAACGTTCTACCATGCTCAGACAAAAGCATAGACACAGACACTGACATTATGAGACAAGGAAATCTAAAGTGTCCGTGTACAATTAGAACTGCCATAAAATGATTGATGCAAATATAGAGATTCTCAGGTAAATCTGATCTATCAAATATTGCTAAATCACGTTAATCTAGGATGGACATCTACGAATGTTAAAGATAGGCTTCCATAAAGATTGGGCCAAAGAATCCTTCTATGCCGTTCATAGAAAGTCAACTTCCATGATAACCCACTATCTGGGAATTTAAATCATTTAGCATTCATTTTCATCAGCCAAAAATTGCAATGCTACAAATCATAGTAAGATGCAATGGAATACATGAAAAAAAATCCTATCGTTTATAAAAAATAAATGTTTACTTGCTATGTTCTAGTAGTTGCCACCTCTTCCAGAATACTTCTAACATCGTTACAATTATCATTATTTTTCCCACACATGTCCTGACTAAGAAAAAATATCAGAAAACTATAGTCTCCATACTCTACAGTGTGTACACACAACCACCCCTCCACCCATGTGATATTAAAGCATTTTACTGCATAGAAGAACAGCCTCAAATTTGGGTCAACCTTGACTACAATATGTTGAGTAAAATATACAATTTTCTTTCGAAGATTTGACAGAGGACTGCCACCTCATCCCTTGAGTAACTAAGTGAGAGCGCACAACCGTTCTGATATAGCTGATGTGGACAGAACAGGATAAAGGAGGCCAAAAGCTACTGGGAATCTGCTTCTGTTTGCAAGTTCCTTTCATGTTGTGGCATGTTTTAGCACAATATGTTAGTGTTGAACTAAGGTAGTTGTCAGTGCTTGTGCTACCTTTCTGACACATTTATGATTAGTTTGAGTCAGTTTCTGTTTATATGTGTAGACATCAAGAGTCTTGGTATCTTTGCCTTGAATTTCAGAATTATGTACAAGGAGGTCCTCCACTTTTACTAGATCGCACTCCACTCTCCAGTAATTTCTATTCTCTCTTATCTTAAACCTGCTGGACCTATCAAAATTGTACTGAAATAGACATAAACTTTAAATTTATTTTCTAAACATACACAGACCTGTCTACTTTCAAATTTTCATTTTCTGTCCCATTCCATTAGTGGTCATCTGTTTGAGCTGTTACACCTAATGTTTGACCAAATTACACCTGCAAAATGTGAAGCGCCACAATTCCTAACTGCACTCATGGTTAACTCCAAAATCAGACCAAGTGAATTGATGCTTCAAAACCTTCAAATCGGACATTATAATCCCTAAGTTGCATTCTTGTTCTACAAGCTCAGCTAAGGATCCTGAGACCCAAGCAATGTCTGCACTCTTACCCTCCCACAAATAGCA
The DNA here is from genome assembly GCA_037177275.1 of Acacia concinna. NCBI lineage: Eukaryota > Viridiplantae > Streptophyta > Magnoliopsida > Fabales > Fabaceae > Acacia > Acacia concinna. The sequence continues at coordinate 13,010 of JBAGKO010073324.1, read as the reverse complement.
CACCACTCAACATCCATGTTAACACTATGACTGCTAAGTTGTACTCCCGTTTTACAACCTCAACTATGGATTTCAATACCCAAGTCACCCCATCCTTACCTACATATGAATAGCTCACTGTTCAACATTTACGGTGACTCTATTTCCTGTTCCTGCTATTCCACAAAGAGGAGAAGGAAACTCTCACATTTAAGTGTTTTATAGGAAGGGTAAGGTTTGAGATAATTTGTTGGCTTCTTCTTTTAGAAAGAGACAAATTATAGGTTGCATTCTAAACCACCATATATTCATCCTCCAAGCTATCCCCTTTGGTAGCTCAGGGATTTAGCTTGTGTCTATGATTTGCACTGAAGATACAACACTTCTTTCTTGAGATATAGTCCCTGTTATGAGTAGCATATTAATTTCACTATCTCAGACAATACCTCTAAGGCCAATTGGAAGCAGAAAGCAAAAATCAACCATGTCTATTCCAAGTTTTATACCCTCGTCATAGTTTCTAAAACCAAAATTCGTTACTTTTATATGATACTGAGCACTGACTGCCACGCAATCCACACTTTGTTACTTTAACATAAAGACCTTCTGGTAGCATACCAGTTTAGGAAGACCACCCTCATCAAGATTATAGTTAGCATTCATATGCCAGGAGGAAAAAAGGGTAGCAAAGATGATTGTGAAGGAAAGCAAATAATAATTATAGGGAATTCACACATATAAAAAGCAGTACCTGATTAAGCATCCACTTCAAGCCAACTGCAGCTGTGCATTCGTTTTTTGAAGCACTGCTGAACCACTCTAGACTATAAACCTTGTCCAGAGTTTCCATAATTGTTGAGATATTACTTCTTCTCACTTTAACAGAGAAAATCTCCCCATTTGAGCTTATATTAATATGGCTATTCAGAAAAGTCTCAAACCATCCACTCCCAGATCTCTGCATTGACAAAATGGCAAAGTTGCGGACAGGATTGCAAGCACATTCCACCCTAACAATGGCACAGCCAAAAAGCAACGTACGTAAGATCCAAGCAGATTCGGGAACTAAATCCAATTCATCAGCATTAACTTACCTGTTATAAGTTTTGGGTTTTGGGTAGTGCACGTAAGGGATTTCCCAAGGTTCAATGATAGGTTCCGGGCATGCCCTTTCTGTTCGCTGGATATCTATAATTCCATTTTCGGTTTGAACACCGACCTGCTTCAGACAAATAGTACATATGTACACCCCACAGATCATTGCCAAGATCAATACGACCATCCTCAACACAATTGTTGACTTCTTCAAAGTCTTTAAGAGAAAAATGTCCTGGAATCATAAAATAGAATATTTAATTCAGCTTAAAACCAAAATATAAATAATCAGTGGGTTTCAACCCGGTTGATTCAGCAAAACAATGAAGCGAACCGAAGGAGCTAGTCAGATGCTAGTAAAACCTCATGAAACCATCCAATCACAGGTCAAGAAGGAGCTTCAATTTGGACATATCCGTTCCAATTTATTAAACAACCAGATCGAACAATCTCACGTGAAACCCCACGAAATAAAACAATGATGATCATATAGAATATTTTGCCTCAGATTTTTGGAAGATTCAAAGGCAAAAGGACAACGGTACAGCACATGGTTGAGTGACACTAACCTTGGCGAAGGAAGAAAGATCGTCGGCCATGGTTGCTGGTGTATTCACAAGGAAAGCGACCGAAAAGGCATTGCAAGCAGCTGGGAAAACTAGCTTTGAAATTCTATGACTTTCTTTCTTCCTAAAGCATTACTGCCCTGATTGCTGTAAAACCCACGAAGATTGAAGGAAAAGCAAAGCCAAAAGAGGGTTCTTGATGGCTATAAGCTTTTCCTCGTGAAGAACAAAATGATTAGATGCTTCAAACGTTGCACGCTGTCCTGTGCTTTCTTTATTTGCAGAGAGTCACACTGACACACTGATCTTTGGCTCGGAGGCTTCCAGCGAGGGAAAGTGGAGTGAGCCAAAAGCAAAACGACGTGAGAGAATGCTACATTGCCGCATGAAACGACACCCAGGGGTATTAAGAATGAATATCGGCATCAATCATTATTAATAAAAATTACTTCATCTGTCCCGATTATAAGATTTTTTTAAATAATTTTAAAAATATCTTAAAAATATTAATTATATTATTTTAAGATATTAAATTTTATCTTTTGTCGTTTTTCTGTTATTTAATTTATAAATAGTAACATAAGGAATAATTTATTACGGGGTTAATAAAGTTGGGGCTAATTTATAATTTATAAATGTCTTGAGGAGTCGTTGGAGCTTGACCTGTGCTCCTCAACTTTTTAGGCCTTTATTATGCTTTTGAAAATATTTTATCCATTTCGATTTCTTTTTGATATAAGGGCTTATCAATGAGTGAGATCAAAGTCAAAATTATTGCCCCAGTATTAAATTTAACTAATCATTTTATACTTTAGCTACACTTTTAATCATGGTGATTTGTTGCCTTATTTTTCCTGCCCTGCAAAAGAATCGCCAGGTTCTGAGGTTGAGAGTGAGTAGAAAAGAATATATATATATATATATATATATATAAATGGGTACTGATACTCTATCTGCAGACATATATATAAATGAAGGCCTTTAAATTGTAGGGAGAAAAATCTGATCTGTTGTACACATAATAAATGTTGCCGGCAAAATAATACTGATATTAAAAAATAAGAGTTAGACGAAAGCTTTATCTTTATATATATATATATATATATATATATAAGCAGATAAAAGAGTTTACTTCCATCCTAAATATCAGGTATGAATTCATTTTGATATTTTGTGTTACAAAATTATTATTATCATTATTTCCAAAATGTCATTATTGATTGGAGTAGTAGTAAGGGGATTTCCATTAAATGATAAACAAATAGTTAGCATTACCATTGGCGTAATTAAAAGTTAAAAGAGTTGTGGCGTGGGTAACGGATAGTTAATATAACTAATATATTTAAAATGTGAATTAATTATTTAACTGTTATACTAAGAAGTAGCAACAGAATGTGATTCTGAATCAAAACTCATCCCAAGAGTGGATCACATGCGATATTGCGATAATTTTAAATCATAGGATATTGTTGTTCGATTTTTGTTTTTTTTTTTGTTTTTTTTGTGGGGTTGTGATTGCTGAAAGCAGAACCAGGCTGGAAGTGGCTGGCCCCGTCATGAACAAAAAAAATATATAGTTAAAGAAAAATTTTAAGGTAAAGTTTGTATTTAATCAGTAATAAATCAGACGAATAAAAACCCCAAGAAAAAAAAATAACAAATCCTACTTTTTTTTTTCCCATTTTTTTAAAGAAAATGACACCTAAATATCATGTGAAATTATAAAACCTAAATTGGTATGTTAATATTTCAAAAAAACATTGATCAAATTGGGGTTTTCTGATGTGAACAATAGCATGATTTTGTAAGATGAGTAATGAGATTTTTGCAAAAAGAGTAATGGATTTCACTAGTTTTTTCTTATCTCTGATTTTCTCTCTCCCTCTAACAACATTGTTCATGACATTGACGCATAGTGACAAATGAGAGAAGGGATTTTCACAAGTTGGGTAATGGGATTTGCAAGAATAGTAATAAAATTCGCTAATTTGTGGATCATTTTTCACATCAGCAAATTTAAAAAACAAAGGAGAGAGGAGATTTTTCGCAAGTTGACTAATACAATTTGCAAGAATAGTAATGAAATTCGTTAGTTTGCGTATCACTTTTCACTTTAAAAAAATTGAAAAACCTAATTTAGTTTATGGTACCTTGGTGTTTTTTTAAAATGTTAATAGAGCAATTTAACTTTTACAATTTTAAATAATATTTAAATATCATTTTGCCTTCTTTCTGCTAATAGATAATTCCCATTGAAAATAGGCATATATAATGAAGAGTTATGAATTGAAGTGGAAATGGTTTGATTGGACCCAATTTAAGCATGTGGTCTCCCACTCTGCAAAATATCATATACTCGTACTCATTTTCCCTTCACTGCCAAAAGGGAAAGAAAATGACTTTATTCTTGTTTGGTAGTTTGATGATATATAAAGCACTTTTTCTTTTTAAAAAAACATATTATTGGGGTGCAACGTGCAATAAGATTAAAGAACTTGGACTTTCACAACTTGCTCTCCACTTGGCACCCTCAATCATAATACACATTACACGAATTTAAAAGTTTGCCCCCAAAAAAATTCTAGAAAAATACCAACAAAATAATAAAAAAACAATTTAATATGTTGAAATCTAAAAATTCCAAAGCAGTCCTTAGCATAAATCTTAATTTTCAAAATCTTAAAAATTTTATAAAATTACCCACCTCAAATTTTAACAATTTGAGAATTTATATTAATAACTCCAATATATATTATCTAATTGTCTTTAGAGTTGCTAATATAGATTCTTAAGTTGATAAAATCTAGAGTATTTAAATAATTTCACAAAATTTTTAAGATTTAAAATATTCTAGATTACTATAAAGGATTAATTTGAGATTTTTAAATTTCAATACACTCAACTATTTTTTTTACATTTCGTTGATATTGTTTTAGAATTTTCCCTGTATATAAAGTTTTGCCACTTTCGACCAATTCGGAGCTTCATGGGGTCCCCCTTAATGAGTATGAAAGCCCATTGTAACTGACCCTTTCAACCATTTTTCTTTTTTTGGTTGGGCTTGGTTTGCCATTGCCTACATACTGCTCTGCCAACGGTCAACAAAAGAAAAGGCTAAAATATTGAACTAATGAAAAAAATGAAAATTAGTACTGAAATACTTGTATGTTGTGAAATTCAATGGTACCCTGCCCACACCTCTTTAAGTGTCCGTTTGACACTATGGTTTGAAAATAGCTTTTACGGATTTTGAGGTAAGTATGTGAGAGGAGTTTTGTCTCAGCTTGCGCAAACCTCGGTTTGAAACTGCGGTTTGGGGGTTGCCCAAACAGACCCTAAAAAGGAGAGGTTGTGAGATCAAATTCCAATTTCAAAGGAGTATAAGGGTGTGTTTTTCTTAAGTGTGAAACCAAATTCTCTGAATTTAAAAAGGTAAATGTTGATTAAGGATACAAAAATTTATTTTGAGACCATGTAAGTATTTAGCTACCTAATTAATAAGAGAGTTGGTCTCCCTTAACCCTTTATATATAGCCAACTAAGATTTGTCAATTCGAATGAAATGGAAATGGGAATCTAGCTTCATGAACCACATGTTAACAATGAACCAGGTCCTGCTCCTTCATGACCTCAAATGACAGTTCTGCAATACTATTAATAGTCAAATGAAGTTTCCTAATAGAAATGCCCTTAGACTTTATTAAAGTTTGTCACAATTAACAATGAACCAGTGTCCTGCTCCTTCATGACCTTAAATGATAGTTCTGCAACCACTTTTGTCATCTTCTAGGGTTGAGCCATCTATTTAAGTATGGTTAAACTAATGTTGTGAAACCCGGATCAACCGGTTCGGCTCAGAAATTAGTGAACAGGTGGTTAAACCGGTCCAATCTAGTAGTCAACTTGGTTCACTTTTTTAAAAAATAAAAAAAATCAAATCTTTTTTGCTTTTTCTTTATAAATTTATATTAATAACCTTGAAATCTTCCATCTCTTACCAGTTTAGGACCGAGTTGATTCCAGTTTGACTTTGATATGACCCATTGACCTTTGACCTAGTACCCCGACCAGTTCATTCACTGGTGCGGGTTTCAAAACCTCGGGTAAAACCCATTAGAGTAACATCTTCCGTATCATCACCTTCATAAGAGCGCCGAGATGTGGCGTCACTCTTGGGTAAATCTTGATCCAAAGGCCTATTTAATTTTTTTAAAAAAAACAAATATTTAGGGGAGAAATGAATATAGTAGGAAAAAAGTAAGAGGAGACATAATAATATACTATTTTAATTAATCTTATTTAGGAGTCATTTTTAACATGTTTTACCATAGTTTTTTCATTTTGCCAGCGTTCTATCATAATCAATAAAAACTTTAAATTTCATGAACTATGTCTTAGATTTAAACGACTTTGTAATTTTATTTGTAACCAATAAAATAACAGTACCTAACAATATATTAGAGATAAAATTATAAAATTCATATAAAAAATATAATTAGATAATTTATATTAAGGATAAGAAAGATTTGCTCATGGTGTTGTTATCTAAGGAGGGATGTAGAAGGAGGAGAGAGCCTAAAGTGTGTATGCAATTGGTGTTTAATGGAGGAGAAGAATATAATTTTTTAATAGGTTAAGGGTCAAATTTGCCCCGAAAGTATTGCATGAGGAGCGATTTTGCCCCGGAAGTATGATTTGGGGCAATTGCCTCTTCCGTTAGTTGACCATCAGTTGACCGTTAGTTGACCAAATATGTTGAATTGACAGTCTACAAGTCATCCAATATATTTTTGCTAAGGTGAAGATTTGTCTTGGAAATTTTAAATCTATTAATTTTGACTGTTAGTTGGCCAAATATGTTGAACTGACAGTCCACATGTCATCCATTTTATTTTTGTTAAGGTGAAAATTTGTCTCAAAAATCCATTTGTCATCTAGTTCTTCTTTTTTAAAAATTAGATTTAAAAGTTTCAGTACAAATTTTAACTTAGCAAAACTAAACTGGATGACCTGTGGACTGCCAGCTCAATATATTTGGTCAACTAACGGTCAACTAACGGCAGGGGCAATATTGCCTCAAATCATACTTTCGAGGCAAAATCGCTCCTCATACAATACTTCCAGGGCAAATTTGGCATTTAACCCTTCTTTAATTTGTTAACACAGCTTGTGTGCTCATTAACGACAAGGATGAATTTATTAAATTATCAAACTTTGAGTTAAACATGAAGGACTGATCACAACCTAGTTGAAAGTTAGAGAATCAAATAATTAATTTTTCTAAAACAAAAAAAAAGTTTTAAAAGAAAAAACCTAAAAAAAACATTTTTTAGTTATTTTCTTGTTTTGTTTATTTTATTTTCATTTTTTGAAACTTCCATTGTGTGCTATTGACTATACACTACCAGTAATCACTGCCGTTATATCACCACCAACAATAGTGCCGTTACATCACTTAAAAACATATTTTTGAAAACAACTATCTAAATAGAATTTTTTGAGATTTTTAAAACTTGCATATAAAAACTGTTTTCAAGAACAAAAATCAGAATATGGAATCAAAACAAGCTCTTAGACTCTCTCTCTCTCTGTTTTTTTTTCTTTTTTTCTTTTTTGGGAATTGATGCTTAGAATCTAATTTTTTAGTTACTTTTCTCTCTTTTAGTATAACTTTTTTCTATGTTATTATAAGATACGTGTTTGTTGCCTACATAATAAATCTTCTTATCTTTACCATAAAGCCTAATTGTGGAGTTGACCTAATCTTAAATATAAGACTCATTTTTCATATTAGTCAATCTTTTCATAATTTACCTCTATTAATGCCTCTCAACTATAATTAAGTAAATGGTTAAGGTATAAAATTGTCTCAAAAGTTTTTGCTGATCAGCAATATTGCCGTGAAAGTTTTTTCATATTCAATGACACCTAGGAAGTTTCAAAATATAGGAAGGTCATTCAATTCTGTTAAAAAGTCTACAATCAATGTCAAATGTAAGGGCCAACATTAGTTTTTTAACAGTATTGGCAACATGTAACATTGTTCCTTAGTGAAAACTGCCAAAACAAATTTATACATTAACCCTTAAGTAAAAGAGGGATGAAGGGAATTAAAGAAGATTAGAAGAATGTTTTAAAAAAGAATATGTCATATTAACTAACTTTCTCAATATAATCAAATCAAATAATTAGTTTTTGTGTTAAGGATGGGATAGGCTACATTTTACATGGAGAATCTTATGTTGAAGTAAATGTGTATTTTGTTAGAGCAAGCCTTACACCTAAGAGGGGGTAATATTAAAAAAACTTAAAACTTAAATCACAAATTAACAAATAAGAGGTTGAGTTTATAAAGATTTAACCAAAGTCTTGATCACACAATTTATATTGGTTTAGTCCACAAGATTCCAATAGGCTCTTAGCACCACATTGTATACTTGATACACCACTAAAATCTCAATCCCCCTTACAATATGTAATCCAAGTCCAAGCTTAAGGTCCTTCTACCTCGAGTGTCTCTTTCTGAACTTTCTCTTAGAGTATAAATAGATAAGCACTAAAATTCACTTGACATGGAGAATTTAAGACAGTATTCAATGCAACAACAATTCAATAATTTTCATGATGCTTGGTTTGTTGAATATCTTAAATGCTTCTTATATTTATAATGTGTCTGAGGATTTGATCATTGTGGGTATTTTATTGTTCCTTTGAAGTACTTTGGTCTCTTAATTGTAGCCGTTGTGAGACAAAAGGAATTACACTCCATATAGAAGAATATAGCTGTTGAGAGCAAAGATAATGTCCTTCGTCTTCCTTGTTTTCAATTAAATGCTTCTGACACAAAAATACTTTTTAATCTTTTGAGCTTAAGCCATACTTTTGTTGCTTGTAACATGTTATATTACACATAAGGAAACTTGTAGAACTGTAAGTAACGAATGGGTATCAATAAGCATAAGCATTAAATTAATTTAAAGATTATGCTACTATATTTTATTTTCTGGTTTTTGAAGTTTCAAGTCTAATTTGAGATTTCAGAAGTTTCCTTAAGGTAACTTGTAAAATTTTTAAAGATAGCATAACAAGTTGCTTCTACCACATATTTGAGGTTTTCTTTAACACAGAGTTTAGAAATGAATAGAGGAACTATACTCAAGGTTTTTATTTTTTTAACTCAGAAGTACTAAGTTCAAGGTTTCAAGTTTCACAACAAGGTTTGACTTGGCAAAAAATAAGAAAATCATAGTGAAATATATTGGATATCCTCAAGGTTATAATTATATACTCAAGCTATCAGGTTTTTAAAATCATTCATAGAAACTTATGAATTGAAGGGATACAGATCACTTACCATCCTATAGGTAAAAGAAACACCCTTAAGGTTTTTAGTTTACTTAGCTTGGCCAATGAGGTTTGGGACCACCCTCACTAACACAACAAGTTTTGGAGCAAATCTTGTTGTGCCAGCGAGGTTGGGTAAAACCTCGAGGTTTCTCATAAATCTTACTCCCAGTGAGGTTTTCACTAAACCTTAAGGTTTGACAGTGAACCTTCAACACAGAGTTTTGAAAACTTTGAACTTTCAAAACTCCATGACTTAATTGAATATTACTTAAGTTAATTTGATTTCTTAAATCAATTTTCCCTTAATGCATTAAAACTTTTCACTCTAGGTATGTGTTGTAACATCCTTGTTTTTGTTAGCACTTAGGCTCCGTTTGGAATAAGGTAATGGGGGTAAGGATAGGGAGTGGGTCAAAGATTGAGCTATTTGAATTGTTTGGTATAAAAGAATGAAAATACCTAGAGATTGACAATACCATAAATGTGGGATTGGTCCAAAGTCACGTCCCCTGGTATTGAGTTTTCAATCCTCAGATTGTAAAATTGTAAAGACAAAAATAACCTTCCTAATTTTAACCTAAACCCAATCCCTTTCACACAATATGACACAATTTTTCCCCATCCAACAATCTCTCTCAAATAGGAAATCATCATTCTCTCATCGTTGGGAGTTTGGTTATGCCCAGTCCATCACTTACTCGTCATCACCATCACATACTCCGTCGCCTTCACTATCGCTCACACTATTGTCCTAATTCTCGAAGAAGAATCGCAGAATTGAGGTATTTTGTCTTCTCTTTTTTTTTTTTACTTCATTTGAATCTCTTGCCATAGACTATTCTATGTTGTGCGGCCTTTTCCTTTGGTTTGATAAATGTTCTTAGCAAGGTTGTTATTCCTATTGCTGGTTCTCGATCATGCTTGTGATTTTGTTCATGAATGATATTATATTAAAGACTTGCGATTCTGTGCGTAATTTTGTTTTAGATGGGAAGAGGAGCGAGTATGTTTTTCCATAGTTAAATCCACTCAATTGTATACCAAAACACATTATGGTGTCCACAAAGGAAATAGGATGGTACTATTCATCCACTTGTGTCTTTATGCATATCTTCATTATTCCAATTATTTTTCAAAAGTCATTCTTACATACTCATTTAGGGTCTTATATTATGCATAGCTTTTTCATTCTCTATGGTTGGATTTTGTAGAGAATGTGGATTGGGATGGAGGGGCATATAAGAGCAGTATGGTGGGGCTTGATTGATTATGGTGGGTTGATGAAGGAGTTTTGTCATAATTACCATTTTACTTTGTAAGGGCATAATAGTCTTTTTTAAATTTTATCATTAATTATGAAATAAAATTAATTTAAGCAATACCTCCAATTATTACTATATATCAAATGTTATTTTAAACTCCAATCTCAATCCTAGTCTTAATCCTAATCTCAGTCTCAATCGCTATCCCTATCCATCAAAATTCATTACTTCGTACCAAATGGAGCATTAGAGTTAGTGGTACCTTAAATTTTATTTAGTGTGTATATATATAATAAAATAAGTTTAAAAGAAGTATCAAGTTCTAAATATCTTTGTTATAAAAAAAATAATAGCACGCATAAAATATCTCCTTAAAATAATATTTTAATTTAGGGACATGTGTGAGTAAACTTATCTTATTATTGGAAGGTAATACACAGAAAGAATTAGTTGTATGAAAAAAATATTATTATTTTAATCAAAAAGTAAACCCTAACTCTTTTATATAAGTACTCTTCTTTTCCTACACTTTTCACACCCTAAGGCGACGCAACTCTAGACTTTGTGTGCAAAATGCATATGTCCCTCTCTTTTGTTAGTACATCTTACTCCATCAATATTTTATCAAGTCTTAGTTATTCATTCTTTTTAAGGTTGAAGGACATTTGGGTCCTAGAAGTTTTCCCATATGGGCAATTTTGCCCTGAAAGTTTTCTGGGGGCAATTTTGCCCTAAAAGTTTCAATAAGAGAGCAAGTTTCCCCCATTTGTTAACTCTATTAATTTTGATCTTTAGTTGACTAAATATCTAAGCTGGAAGTCCATATGTCATCCACATTATTTTTTTAAGGAGCAAATTTGCCCAACTTAAGTCTAATTTCAAAGAAACTGTAGTAGATAATACATAGACTTCTCGGGAAAATTTGCAATTTTGCACCTTAAAAAAATAACGTGAATGACATGTAGACTACTAGCCTAACATATTTGGTCAACTAATAATCAAAATTAACAGAGTTAACGGCCAGGGGCAAAATTGCCCCTCCAGGAAAACTTTCAGGGCAAAAATGCCCTTTGACCCTTGTTTTTAACTTTTATGTTTGTGTTGTCCTATCATACCCATCCATTCCATCTTCCAACTTTTACCATGCGTGTGTTTTCTTTAGATTCTTTTTTTAAAAAAAAAATTTATTGTTCATACTCCGCTCTCTTTTCTTCATTTCTGAAGGTGTGTGTGAGTGTGAGTGTGAGTGTGTGTGTGTGTGTATTGTTGTAACCCTCATATTTGACCAAGGGTGTGTATGTGTATAAATAATTAAATATATTTTATTTCTTCATAAATCCCACTTATATCCCTGTAACTATATCTATTCTTATTTTTCAATTTTTACCTTACTTTCAGCAAATAATCTTGGGATTCACAAACACACACACACACACACACGAATATGTGTATATATTTTTTGGACAAATGAGCAAAAATGTCTATGATTTTTTGCAAAAGAACATCTAGCACCACAAAGAAATTTTAGGTTCAAAAATGCCCATGGTCCATAAAAAAAATTAGCATAAATGACACATATGTTTAATACACACACATTGACCGTTTGTTTTAAATATTTGACCAATTGTGCTGATGTGAATGCTAATTTGTTGAACTGTATGTGGATGACATGGATAATGAATTGGAGAGGCCAATGAAGAGACATTGTTAAAAGGAAAAGAAAGATGAATGTAGGGACCTTCCATGTCAAAATGTTACCAATCCTAGGCTTGAAGAAGCAACACTTCGATCTCCTTAACCTTTTTACCTTCCTCTTTCCTCTTCGTTGTCTTCCACTTCTCAAATCTAAGCCTGGACCCTAATATAGTTGCACCCTCCCAACCTCCTCCTAAATCAACCTTCAAATTCCCCTAAAGTTATGGCGGCAAAATTCTTCCCTACTATCCTGACGACAAGCTCTGTTATATCGGTGGTTGTAACATCCCAATTTTTAATTAATTAATTAATGTAGAAACTTAATAGGAGTTTAGATTATCTAGAGAATTAAATTTTATATATTTAGTGTTAACAATAATAAAAGAAAAATTATTTTAGGTAAGTTATATTTTTAAAGAATATCATTAAAGTCAAAATTTTCTAGAAAAGGGGAAAATAGTATTGTTGAGATTGGAAAAATAAACATTCCTAAATTTATTTAAATATTTGAAAAGATATCTTATGTATAGTGGATCTGATAAGGACATATTTAGATTACGAGATAATTCAAAGATTTATAAGATCATGATATTATATTTAAAATTTAGAAATATTAAAGTTGCTTATATTATAAGAATAATAAATAAATACACACATATAAGAAAAGGGAGATTTATGAGCCTATATATAGGTGATAAATTAGAATTGAGGTAGGTTAAACAATTTTTGCACTAACCTGAGTCTTAGTAAAACAACGGTTGCACGTTCGTTCACCGTTGGATCAGAGTGAAATTTGATCAAGGTGTACAGGACATCCAAATTGATGTTTTCAACAGTTGGATCATTTATTGATTATTGAACTTTTGTGGTAAATTTTGCGTTGGCGAGAAGTAACCACTTTCCTCTTGTTGTGTATGCTTGTGACATGTTTGTGAGTGATTTTAAATATATATATCATAAATTTGCAATTGATTTGTAACATGTGCAACATGTGCTATGAAGTTATTTTATTATTGAACTTGTCTTGTGGGACTTATTTTATTGAATAATGGATATTAATATAATA
>JBAGKO010071993.1:0-23532 GCA_037177275.1 Acacia concinna | reverse complement strand
CCAAAATATAACATTTTCCCTCCAAATTCCCCCAATTTTGGAGGGGAGGGTTGGGAGGGGAAGGGAGGGAAAATCTTAAAAAATTTTCCCTTCCCTCCTAAAATTTTTTGTTATCCAAACAAAAGGAGGGGAGCAAGATCCCCAAATTCCCCTCCCCTCATACCAAACACACCCTTAGGGTCTGTTTGGTATGAGGGGAGGGGAATAGAGGGATTTTGCTCCCATATCTTTATTTAAATAATAAAAAATTTTAGAAATGGAGGAATTTTTTTTAAAGATTTTTCCTCCCTCCCCCTCCTAACCCTCCCCTCCAAAATTAAGGAAATTTGGAGAAAAAATATTATATTTTATCTTCTATTAATTAACATGCACATGATATTTACTTTTTTTTTACTATGTCTAAATTGTCACCCTTTTAAATTTGTATTATATATTATTAATATCATATTGTATTGTAATTTTTTTACCACTATATACATATTTTTAATGAGAAAAACAATTTAATATATAAATTTTAAAAGTTACATGTAAACTTTTTTTTTGTTATATAATAAATATTAATTATCCTTTATACGCTATACTTTAAAAACTCTTATATTGACTAGTGTCTATTTTATTTTTTATTAATTATATTTTCATGTTGTTGATTGCCTTTTTTTTTTTTTTTACATTATTAAAATCTCTCCCCTATGCTTTCTTTTTATCCATCCAAATAAGGTAAAACAAAATCCTTCTTAAACTCTATCTTCCCCTCCTTCTATTAAAATACCTCTCTTCCCCTCCCCTTCGTTGAGCCAAACATACTCTTAATTGCTTTTGGCAAATGAGCTGACATCCAAATCAGTTGGCAATCTTGTATACATTTTTTAACCATGAAGAATACTTGACAAATCTCACATAAATAGCTAAAATAACAAATTTTCTGGCAAGCATTAAATCAGGAAATTGGATCTTCATTCCTTTGTGGATAATCTGAAGCTGAACCAGCCGAACGCAAAATTGAATATTTCATTTTGAAGAATAGATTTTTGTACTCTGACTGCCATGGTTCAAAGGAAGTAAGGAACTGTTTCTTATCAATATATATCTACCGTTCAAATGGAGGGTAAATATAATAGATTTTTATTTATAACCTGAAATGTTAACCTCCAACAATTATGCTAGCACCAGAGAGGAAAAGCACAGACATATCAAACCTGCACTTAAGATGGTAATTCCATGGCTTCTTGATCATTCTCTTCTTTGTCTGGAGCTACATCTCCCATCCTTAGAAAGCAATTCCCACATATATTAAGAACAATGTAACAATTGAATCTACTTATCCTTCGTTTTAAAGTCATGCCATTACTTGTTTCTTGCGTAAACCATCTGTCCAGTTCTCAAACAATGACCAATAATTATGTCTCTTAAAAATCATTAACTTTATGACAAGAACTATTATTTATAGTAACAACATTCCAAGTATTCATTTTTTACAAATTATTTACAATATGTTAAAGCTAAAAGACGGGTAAAGCATATAATGAAGATGCATGTGCTCATTGAGAATACTGGAATCGGATGAGTTTACTATATTATTTAAGAATATGTAGAATGTAGAGTGTGGCATATAATCATATTTTGTTACTTTTCAGGTCCATTGAAGCCCTTGACATAATGCAATCTGTTATCTATGAGCAAGAGATATCAATGAAAACTACACACCCCGCTCGTTCATATTACTCTGAAATTTCAATACATGATATAGTGGGTCAAAAAGTTTTCGCTGTAGGCTTATAGGCTTTTGCGAGTGAATTTGAATCTAGAGCTTAAAATATGACTTCCAAAGCAGTTAGCTGTTACGAGCCAAAAATTGTCTTTACCTATTTTCTTGGACCTTCATATCCATTCCAGATGCTTCATTGTGTTGCAATATTGAACAGAATAAAATTTTGTCCTAGCATAGAAATAAGTATTGTGCGTAAGAGCTAATTGGATGTAATGATCACTAGAGACAATGAGGCAACAACTATACAGTAAAATCAAATGCTTATCTGCTAATTATACACACAAGGACACTCTATAAAGCAAATGAAGAATTTTACGACTTTTCCTTTTAAGGCCAAAACAACCACTTGTTTGAGCTAAGTATACATTTGTCTCTTCAAGTGCTAGGTCGAAAAATTGAGTAGGGATAATGATATGTTTCCAATGCCTTTCCCCAAAGTTCCAAACACAGTTGTCCACAGGATAAATTTGAGAAATGCTTTAAATAAACGTAAGTTAAAGATATAATAATTGAATGTCCAACTTGAAATGCTTCATATTGTTTGTTATAACTTATTTTAACTAAATAAGATCTTATGCACAAAGTACGATAAAGAAACCTCTCACATATTTACTTCGTACTCCGTAATAAGTCACTTATAAGTTATTTCAAATGAGGCACTAGAATCCTGAATGAGAAGTACATGCTGAACAAACAAAATTTTGTACAAAAAAGTTATGAATTATTTTTACCTCCTCAGTCATATTTCTGACAGTGTCCTTAATCTTTTGTAGGATGAATCTTAAACTTCCAACTTCATACTGTAATGCCTGTGAACAAAGCATGTTTGGAGAAGTAGGAAAGCTTCAAGAATTGACAATGTTAAAATATAATATTGGGAAAATTTGAATGCGGAACCTCTTTATCTGAAATTAAGTTATGCATCACCACGTCCTTCACTGATAAAGTTTTCTGAAGGTAAGGCTGGTTAAGACAAAACTTTAAAATACGAGGACCAAAGTGCATATTAACTTTCTGGCATTCGATTCCAATTATTATTCCTTCCTAGTAAGGATATATCTTCAATTTGAGCTGAGCTACTGTTGCTGAGTTTTTCTGCATCCAGCTTTCCTTCTAACTCTGAGATGAATTTATCCTTTCTTCTTAACTCATCTTCAATCTTTTCCAGTTTATTTGTTGAGTTGGAGATATTTTCTGGGAAAATGCAGGTTTTCCAGCTAATAAAACATAGGTAGAATGTATCTGCAAGATTTTCTTAATTGCGCATGTGCTTCTATTAGAGGCAACCCCGTTTGAGTCATGGTCCAACACTAAATATATTTGCTAGTATTCTTCTTTCAATATGCATATACAACTATTATTTACAAAACACTCAATGTTTCAAATACTAAGACGGCTCAGTAAGAAGTTTAAATTACCAACAAATGCTTTTTCAAACGCAGAGATCTGGTCCATTTTGTTTCTCAAGTCAGCCACTAAATGGAAGAAACATTTAAAAAAAAATGTCAACAGGCAGTAAAAAAAAAAAAAGGCTAAGTGCCCTCAAATGAGCAGGCTTCTGAATAAAGAGTTTGGAAAGCTACTTGCCTATTTTCTCTTTTTCATTAACAAGGCTCTGTGCGTCATCCACAATTTGCCTGATAGAAGACACCTCCTTCTCTATTGAATTGAATAACAATAAGTGGGCGTTTATCTTCTCAGAAAGAACGTTGAGCTTTCCATCTTTGATTTCAATTGAACGTCTCATTTCAGAAGTGGTCTCCTGCAGAGCAGCAGAGCAGAACAATAACTAAATCAAGAAAACAAATTACGAGTCATTTTTGTTGCTATTGCCCAAGTGTTGGCTTTCATTGTAAAATCCTAACGCTTAATAATAATGTTTTAAAAGGGTCAGGGAAATGACAAGCGTGATTTACAAAAAATAATAATAATAATAAAAAAAATCCCTTTTATGACTGAAAAATTACCAAATGCGAACCTCGTAAGCATGAACGAAATTTTCCCTAGACAAAAGTAGAGTTTGTATGGTATCCTTCAACTCTTTATGCTGGATTTCAAGCAAAGCATTGTCGTTCTGAAG
Organism: Acacia concinna; assembly: GCA_037177275.1. NCBI lineage: Eukaryota > Viridiplantae > Streptophyta > Magnoliopsida > Fabales > Fabaceae > Acacia > Acacia concinna. Next base: position 19,684 of record JBAGKO010071993.1, on the reverse strand, counting down.
GGAATTCACCTGCAATGAAAATGTTGCATTTAAAACTCTGCATTAGCAAATAGCAACTAATAGAATTTAACTCCAGGGAACAATCGCGTCGGTTTGAAATTTTCGATTAAAAACAAAATGGGGAAAAACGCACCCTTCTTTCATGTTTTCGGCACTCTTCTTTAACAGAAGCTAACTCGGCTTGTAAGTCCTGTATCTTTATGTTATGCTCTTCCTCGCTGTGTTTATGCTTCTGTTTTTGCTCTCAAATGTCACAATCAGAAGAACAGAAAATCAAGAAACGGCCAAAGATTACCAATTGTATCGAAACGAAAACCTCAATTTCGTGTTGGTGTTGCTCATTTGCTGTGCGTTCCCTTTCCTGAAAAACTCAAATTATTGACGATCTATTGCGCTTAGAACAAAGAAAATGGAAAGTCAGGGAAATATATTGTTACTCTGAGCTCTCGAACTTCAGTGACAAGAGCTTGAAGTTGGAGCTTGAACTTGGACAATTTGAGAAATTCCATTACCATTCCCTGAATTCCTCTAAGCTCGTTTTAGTTCGCCATTTTCGTTTCCAATGCAATCGCGCCAAAACCAAAAGGTTAAAAGCAAGGAAACTCTGCCAGAAAAAACCGGCCTGGGGTCCTTTGGGCCGGAATATGAAACGACACCGTTACGTTCTCGGGCTGTACTAGTGGTAGGGCCCAACAAATAGAGTAAAAGAAATCAACCATACTTAGTGTCTGTTTGTATTAGCTTTTGAAAATAGTTTTTATAAATTATGAAATAAGTATATAAAATGACTTTTGTCTCATTTTGTGAAAATATTTTTTGAAACCTAGGTTTCAAAGACACCCAAATAGATACTTTTAGATCAAGTTTTTTACATCCATTTCGTTAGGTTATAAATATTACTCCTCTTGTTCTATAAATAAGGCAGAGAGATAAGATTTTTTTTTGTCTTATTTATAAGACACCTTATTAAAATTTTGGTATAAATGTACAATTTTATCCTTTATTTATTAGTGTGTTGACTTTATTTTTATTTGGTATTATATATATATATATATATTAAATAGCGGTAGAGTTAGAAAGTTGTTGAATTTCGTAAAAAAATTAATGAGATTTAAAACTTTTATTAGTTTGTGTGAAAAATGTTAGAAATACCCTATATATAAGATTAAATGAGTATTTTTTCCTTCAATTTCTTCAATTACCATCCCTAAGTTTATTAATTATTACGAGTCAACTCACCTAAACTTCTATAATACTCATTCGTATAAAAAAAAAATCTTTTTAAAGTGGCACTAAATCACAAATTCCTAATATTACTCATTTGATGGATATAAAATATATAAAAGCTTCACACAATTGCCATATACTCCCTTAAATTATAAGGGCTCGTTGACTTTTTTAGAGAATCTTAAGAAAATTCTAAAAAAGCTAATTATATTATTTTAAGACGTTAAAATTTATCGTTTTTCTTCAAATTATATTGTTTGACTTATAAACTAATATATGATGTAATAAAATATAATTTACAATTTAATTAAATAATGTAATTAGTTTTTTAAGATTTTTTTAAAATTCTTTAAAAAAGTCAACTGGTCCTGAGTATGATATACATTAATATTTTCTCATTAATTCAAAGTGTTCTTAAGTCTTAACAATTAGCAATATTCAATTATCCTCACGCCTCTCCTTTCCCTTATTTGAGACTCCACCAGTCAAAAGTTGACCCCTACAGTGAGATTACAAAAAAGGGGTAAAAAAATGGAGGAGGATGGAAAATTTTACATTCTCAGTTACTGAAAGATAACGATCTAATCCTTATTATATCAAGGGTTTATTTGATATAAGGGATTTGGAGGAGAGGAGAAATGAAGGAAAATTTGTATAAGTTGAATTTTAGTGGGGTTAAAAGTTTTAAATTATTTTTCATACTTTTTTATATTATATTTTATCTTATTAAAATTTTATAATTCCACTTCTTTAATTTTTTTAAATTTAACTTTATAATTTTTTATTTTTCCTTCCCCTCCCCTCATACCAAACAGTCCCTAAGAGATATATATGCTGGAGATGTTGAATAACATCGTATGACTAGAAGTCCTACAAAAGAGGGTTCGTTCAAGTAAAAGGAAAAAACTTAAATAATAGTTGAAGTAAAGGATAAAAAGCATCCAAACTTATTGTTTCTTTAGATTATGCTGAATAATTTATAAACTGATATATAATATAATAATACATAATATATAATATGATTAAATAGTTTATTTAGTTTCCATAATCTTTTTAAAAAATCAATTGAATCTTATATTTAAGATATAAGGGATTATTTCCTATTTATTAGAATCTACAATTTTGAAGCCAAGAATGACTATACAATATATAGGGTAAAGATGCGCTCAGTACTTTGAACTATTTCTTAAGATGTAATTAGCACTTTAAAGTCTTTTGGGGTGCAATTAACACCTTGATGTATTTAAATGGGTGCAATTAGCATTCTTCACTAATAGACACATAAGCAACCATTTTCTCCATAGACATGTTAGTAATAAAAATGCCACATAAGTATTTAATATGCCAGTTAGTTTATAATTAAGATGCCTTCTAAATTAAAAAGAAAAACAAAAAGTTCCCTGAAAAAGTTTCTTTCTTTCAATATTTCATTCCTCATTAAAGCTTATCGTGTTTACAGAGTTCATTAAAATCTAAGATAATGAAAAACTCTTTTTTTAACAAAAATTCAGATACCACTTTAATTATAAATTAGCAAGCATATTAAATACTTATGTGGCATTTTTAATACTGACTTGACTATAGAGAAAAAGATAATTTATGTGTCTGTTAGTGAAAGGTGTTAGTTGCACTCATTTAAATACGTCATGGTGCTAATTGCACCCCTAAATACTTTAAGTTGTTAATTACACTTGAAAAAATAATTTAGAGTGTTAATTGCACCCTTAAATATTTTAGGTGCTAATTACACATTAGAAAATAGTTTAGGATGCTCAACACACCTTTTATTTTATTTAAGAGGACAATAAAAAGGATGACTATACATGAAGACGGTCTATTCTTGATTGAGTCTGTCAAATGTCAACTAAAACTACTAAAAAGAATAAATGTGAGAAAATGAACGATCTTTATTCATTTTTTTTGATCAATTAATCTTTATTCATTTGCTGAACCAACTTTACATTACATTGGTCCAAGTTTAATGAAAGGCACACACAAGGCTTCCATGAAAAAAATTTTGCCATAATAAAAGAACAAGGAATATTAAATTCAAAACAATTTCTTAACCAAAAAAGATATTATTTTCAATTCAGTTTTCAAAAAATAAGATTGTAGATTTTAAAAGTTTAAATTCAGGAATCAAACAAATAATTACGTAAAATAGTAAGGTGATGAATTTTTTCTCTCCTCTTTGTGAAGACCTTTTTTCTCTCCGTTGTGAGAGTTCTATCTCCTTTGTGAGAGTTTACGATGAGGTCCGTCTGAGTGACCTGTGCTTTCGTCCTTAGTTGAACGGCGACTAGTTTTCTTCTGTCCTTTTTTTTTCTCCCTTCATTCCTCTCTTTTACACTACCTAATTCCTTCCAAGAGCGTTCTGGTATACTCTAAGTGTGTGTGTGTCTGTGAATTTGGGTGTGTGGGGGTATGGAGGTCAGTTTGGGGTGCAAGAAGAAAAAACGAAAAGAGGTGATCTTGAAGTTTGATAGAGGTAAAATCCAAAACTTTGGAGCCCTGGTTGGTAAACTAATGACTGGGAAGCATGTCAATAAACCCACCATTTTATCTATGATTAAGAAGGGTTGGCAGTTAGGAGATAGAGTGGAGATTCACGAATTGGATAAGAATATCCCTGTTTTCTTATTTCGATTTGAGAAAGAGGAAGACTATATGCATATTCCAATGGGTATACCGTGGTCGATCCAAGGCCATCTATTGAGCCTTCAGCCATGGGAGAAATTTATGATCTTGAAAGAGGTCAATTTTAATAATTCTCCCTTCTGGGTCTAATTCCATGGACTATTGTTGGAGGCTTTTGATAAAGACAATTCTGTGGCTCTTGGTGCTGCTGTGAGGGAGGTGATGATGTTAGAAATTCCAAAAGTTGATGGTAAATTAACTAGAAGTTTTGCTTGAGTTTGTGTGCTTGTTGATATGAAGGAATCTTTAGTCCCAGTTTTGGGGTCCCTCGTGAAGGAAGAGATCATGCTTGGGTATATGTCCGTTATGATAGACATCAAACTTTTTGTTATAGCTGTGGTCGTATGGGCCATGATAGTAAAACATGCAAGGATCAATCAGTAGAGGAGGAGGAAGATGGGGCTGTGAATGAATTTGGTAACTGGATGTGTACTCCTCATGTTAAGAATTTTGATGAAAGGCTAGAGGTTTGGAATAAATAATGGGTGAAAGCAGTGGTGGTGAAGACAAGACCTCTTACATATACTAAAAGTGTAAAAAGTAATCATAAATTTTTGTATGCACAATTAACTGAAAGCTGACTTCTGGAATATTAATTCACAAGTTTTTATATTGATTATGCAAGTTGGTGTCCGAGAAAATTTTAATTATTACATGACTAGGAGTGATGTGGGTTATGCCAACCCTACCATATGCAATGCGATCTTCCATCGCCTTCCAGTTTTCCTCTCAGACATCCCACCTTAGAATATACTTAGTTTTGGTTGTGGGATTACATTAACAATTATGATCACAGTAATTTAAAAGTTGGTATTCATGTTGGATATTTTAGTTTTTGAAATTTGAGTGACAAATTTCTTTTACTTTGTCATTCTTATTAGAATAAAAAAATGTGACTTTTTGAATAAGTTTTTATTTGACAATTGTGATCAGAGTATTTTAAAGGCTAATAGTGTTCATGTTGGATATTTTAGCTTTTGAAATTTGAGTGACAAATTTCTTTTACTTTGTCATTCTCATTAAAATAAAAAATGTGACTTTTTAAATAAGTTTTTATTTGACTTTTATCTAAGAGGTGATAGAAGATCGTATATGAATATGGTAGGGTTAGGATAATCCATGTCACTCATAGTAATCTCATAATTAAAATCTTTTTAGATTTCAACTTGCATAAGCAATATAAAACTTTGTGAATTAATGTTTCAGAAGTCAACTTTCAGTTACCTGTCCACAAAATTTATGGTTACTTTTTGCACTTTTGGTATAAGTTACATGCTATTTTTATACCTTAAAATGTTAAACTTAATGGACATTAACATAATTAACTCTCATGGTTACTTTTGCTCCCTTTTTAAAAGTTGAAGGTTACTTTTGATATAAAAAATTGTTACAGGTCATTTTTGTTTCTTTGGAATATATTGAAGGCTATTTAAGAACCTTAACCCATATTATTTCTAAGGTCTTAGCAAATTGTATAATGCCATGGCTTGATGATTGTATTTCCCATAATCAAAGTGCCTTCATCTCTAGTAGACTCATTCATGATAATATTATTATTGCTCATGAAGTATACCACTATCTCCATAGGAAGAAAATATGCAATAAATATGAGTTTGCTCTCAAAATGGATATAAGTAAGGCTCATGATCAAGTAGAATTGAATTTCTTGAGATGTGCTATGTCAAATGGGTTCAACTTATAATGAAATGTGTTGAATCTATCAGTCTTAACATGTGTATATTAGGTGAAAAGATTGGTTCCATTAGCCCAAAGAGAGGTCTTCGACAAGGAGACACGTTATCTCAATATCTTTTTATCTTGATAGCTGAGCTTTATTATCAATGATCAATCAGTGCGAACACATTGGTGATCTCAAAGGCATTAAGCAAAGTATCTATTATCCAATGCTTTCCCATAGCTTCTTTGTTGACGATGCTCCCTTTTTCATGAATGTAAGCGAGTGTAATTGTAATAAGTTGGCAACATTCTCTACTTCTATGGTTCTGCATATGGTCAAGAAGCAAATTTGAAAAAGTCAAGTCTCTTTTTCTTGTCCAATACCCTTGATTAGATACGAAGTGTGTTAGCATCAAGGCAGTGGCTAACCCAGGCAAGTATTTAGGAATTCCAAGCATTTGGTGGAAGACAAAGCACCAGGCTTTTTCTTCCATTAGAGAGCAAGCCAAAACAAAGATGCAAGATTGGAGTAAATCCACTCTTTCACATGCAGGTTATGAAATCATGATAAAATCAGTGGTTTCTACAATTCCTATTTATCCTATGGCTTGCTTCAAATTTCCAAACAAAACCTATAGAGAATTAAATAGCTTGATTTCTAACTTTTGGTGGGATGGCAATATGGACAGAGGTAAATTGCATTGGAAAGCATGCATACACATTACTGACTCTAAAGCCAATAGAGGAATGTGATTATGAGACTTTGTGATTATGAAGGGTTCATGTTCTAAAAAGTATATATTTTCCTAAAGTTGAATTTGTCAATGCTAAGAGGGGCTCCAATGCCTCTTGGTGTTGATCTAGTATTTTAGATGGTATAGGTTTTCTGAAAAAAGATCTCCTCTATGGGGTGATAATTGAATCCCTAATATCTTCCTATTCAGCCAGAGAATAGTGAAGAGTTTCTAGTGAAACATGGAGGGTTAAGGATATGATTCAGAATGGTGTGTGGGATTTGTCTTAGGTTCGTCATCTCCTTTCTGAAGATATTATTACTACTATCAAGGAAATTCCCCTTACATCAAATGTCATTGATGACAAATTGGTGTGGATAGGTGCAAACAATGGAGCTTACTCTGTTAAATTAGGTTATTCAAGGGCCAAAAACCTTGTCAACCCTTTTCATGATAAGGCTAGTTCATCCTGCTCACTCCATCCAGTCATTTGGAAGAAGATTTGGAAGATTAAGATGATTCCCTAGGTTCAACATTTTGTTTGGCACATTTTAAGCAAAGCAGTTGCTACTAATGAAGCCTTGTACAAAAGGCATAGATCCCCTACTAAAGTATGTCCTATTTGTGGACAAGGAGATGAAACGATAGAACACCTCTTCTTTTCATGTTCTTGGACACATTGTATTGGGTTTTGGTGTGCCTTTGACTTCAAAATTTCATTTGGTGAGGTTCATGATCTTAATCAATGGTGGATGAACTTTTTCAATAAGGAAATTGCTTTGATTGATCATGAACTCTCATTGGTGTGCTGGTTGATATGGAACATTTGGAAACAACACAATAATTATGTTTTCACTATGAGTTCAATGTGCCCAACTTCAGTAATTGATATAGCTTACGTAACTAATAATGACTTTTGGGCAAACTGTATCAAATATTGTGCCCAACCTAAAACAATCTTTAATAATTACCACATAATTAAATATTACAAACAACATAATTAAATCATTAAGTACTACTATTGCAAGAAAGATGAAACCAACCACAAAAAACCATAGAAAATATTTCATTAACCATGATTAAAAAACATAAACTAGTTAAACAAATGTCTACCATGGTTTTTACGACTTGAACTTTATAAATAAACAATTAAAGCCTCACCATAGGAAAACAACTACTATGGTAGGAAAACTTCAAGCATTTGATTGACACAATATATAACACAATTAATGTAAGTTATAAATGAGCTAGGGCACTTGAAGCCCTCAATATAATCTAATCATTGTGGCTCATTATAATAAAATATAAGTATATCTAAGTATTTGAATTATTAGTTTCATACATGGAAACATTTAGGCCTAACATTTAGATTTGTAACCACCACAAGAAAACATTGTACTAATATATAAGTCCCATAATGTAAAAGAATCAATATATATCAAAAAGGCCTTAAAGTTTGGCAATATACATGGGCTATGCTCATGCAACTAAATGAGGCATACAATATTGACAGGTCAATTAAATCTTAGACACCTTCTCCTTGGAACCATCACCTGAACTCTCAGCTGTAAAATAATAAATAACCATGGGGTAGGTCACACAAACCGAATAACCACTTATTAAATTTAACAAGTATGCAGGGAATGATTACAAGATAATTAATCGGGAAAAATATACATTTAGATAACACAAAGTATCAATAGGTTTTTATTAACAATTATGATTCAATAAATAATTTAGTATGCATAGAACTTTCTCAACAATCCTTATAGCCTCCTTATAACCATTGACAAAACCTATGGGCTAAAATACATAATAGGATTTATCTCTATGACAATATTTCACCAAGCTCTCCAATCATGAGGCGTTGTCCGGCCAAAGACTACATAACTCATATCGGACCATGGATTCCCTTTCCTTCGAATACCAAACATGTCCCTTGAGCTGACCCTTGCCTAGCCAAAGGAAGGGTGATACCAAGGGTCATGAGAATGTAAAAACCATCCATTGTGTGCCCAGTGGTAGCTATACTACATGGTATAAAATAATCAAATCTCCTTCAATTCTAACTCAACACAATCCTGCACACTTCAATATGCAATTCAATATCTCAACATCACAAACTTCAACATCAATAATTGTTCTCATATTCAACAATTAATACTAATCATCAACAACACTAAAACCACAAGAAATACAATTTAAGCCCATTTAACTAAAAGTTTACTCACAAACATATATTTCATATATATACATTTTTCATATGTAAAATATATAACTATACTTATATCATTTGAAAATACCAATATATACTCATAATCACCTTAATAAGCATATAAGGTAAATTGGAAAGTGGTTACCTCAAGTTCTTAACACAAGAATTAAATTTGAGAGAATTCAAGTCCAACAAGTCAAATTCAAGTTTGCTCCACAATAAATATATAATAATATGTTAATAAAATTAACAAGAATACTAATTAATACAATAATAAATGATAAGTACTTAAACTCCATTGATTGACTCACTCTCCTTTCCTTAGAAAACCATAACAATTCATCTATTTCTCAAATTATCCTTTCAAATCATAAATCATAAATCCTAAAATTTCTCAACTCTATTTTACTCAATAAAATTTCCAACAATGATACTTTCCTCCAATCACCTTAAAATCCCCATAATTTCTCCTTTAATCTTTAGTGCAAATCCCATAAATAAACTTTTCCTCAAATCATCATTTCAAATCACATTTCTTTCTTTCATAAATTATTTCTCACCTATTAGAACTACCAAAATACAATTATCTTCTCAATTTATTCAAAAACACCAAACCTTAAATCAAAGTTTTACCAAAAATTTCAAATAATTATCTTTTCTCATAAACATCAAATGTAATACATTTAATCCTGAATATAACCTTCAATAAACTAAACTAAACTATAAAAATTCATATTTACAAGAGTCAATGTCATAAATCTTAAATTCTTAACTAAACCCGAACATTAACTTCCTCAAGTTAACCATTTATGCACAAAAAAAAAACTTACCCATTATTATTCTAACACTATTAGAGTCACTAAAAACTAAATAATATATTAGAATGGTTAAAGATTTAAAAACTTACACTATTTATTACTTTTAAGCGACTTCTCTCTCAGCGGAGCTGTGATAGGGTTTAGGCCCTCCCCTCAATCGAAGGGATCTCTCCATAGGAGAGTCCATGCATTTGACATTGTTCTTCTGGCTTAGGTTGGGTGTGTGTGAGTGGTTTTTTTGGGTGGGTTGGTTAGCAATTTCATGGTTTAGGGCGAGTGGATCAAAGAATTCCAAATCTATGGACAGTGGCTTGGATATGGGAAGAAGCTATGGAAGAACGACGGATATTGGATGGTTAGGGAATGGCAGGACTTTTAGCAAGGGTTGGGATTTGGCTTATGAGACTCCGACGGTGTTGTGAATTTAGTTTTGAGGTAGATCTACTACTTCTCAATTTCGTGCCACAAAGGATTGATTCACCATAAGGGAGGGCTTGTATGGAATTTGTGGACATGATGATGATGCCGAATTGTGATTCCTTCACCAAGATGAAGTAGAGCTTTGAAGAACAGAGGAAGGTAGCACTGTGGAGTCCAAATTGGCCATTCTCATCGGACTTGGAGGTGAATATCTCGAAGGATGCTATTGTGATGTCTTTGATTCTTCTCATATTCTCTATATGGTCTATTACAATTAGAATGATGTTGATAGGTGTTGACTTAACAATTGGTTTAATAGAGCAAATAGATGAGAAGGGGAGGTTGTACTTTTGGTATTCAATTTGTTGGGTCACTTTGAGGTATTGTGTTTCTAAATCATTTTCTAATCTATTTTACATGGATATGATTTGGTATGGTGCAAAAAAGGTAGAGAAGATATAGTCAATCTTGTCTAAATTCTCTAGTGATAGACTCGTTTTTACTTGTTTGTGGTCTTAGTTGTCCCATGATGATGAATTTTGGTACATGTATGCTAGTGGAAAAATTAAGAATGATTTGAGATGGGTTCTTCCTTGGTGTGAGCAATTTGGCGTTGAAAGGTGTGAGGTAAGGTTTTTAGATGATCATGCTTTCAATAGTAGGGATGACATTGCTGGTGCTGGAATTGTTGAAAGAAGACGGAGTGTTTTTAAAATTTATTTCAAAGGTAATTTGGTGGAATTGGAATCTCTCTGTATGACTGAAGCTGTGGCTATATAGCCTTAAGTGGTGTGCTACTGTTAATGGATTTCAATGTGTAAATAATGGGTTTGGTTGTCTTCCACTTGTTCAATCTTTAAGGAATACGAAGTTGTGCCCTCAATGGGATTGTTTGAGCATGGTGGAGGAAATAGGTAATCTTGGTAAAGCTATAAGAGTGATTCTCTTTAGGTAGATTCCAAGACAAACTAGTCAATGTGCTAATTGGCATGTCTAGTTTGCAGTGCGGGAGAAGTGCTCGAAAAATTGGATGTCATAGCCCCCTTCTCCTCTAACTATATTCCTAGCTAATGACTTGTTTGTTGGTTAGAAAATGCAGTTTATGTTGTTTTCATTTTATTTTTGGAGTTTATTTTTCATTTTTATGTTGCTTTATGATGGTTTGTTTACCGGTTGTTGAAACTGTATTGATTTCTTATAGTTAATGATAATGAAATATTTTGATACCAAAAGATTTAAAAACTTACAAACCCTAGATTCTTCACTATTACTCATCTTCTAAACTAATAGAAAAATATATAAGAATAAGAGGCCAAATTATTTACTTTACGAGACCCCAAGCAAGCCCTTACTCTTGCTCTACCTCCCTCTCTCTATTTCTCTCTCGCTTGTGCTGGATCGAAGAAACATAGGAGCGCCCTCTGTTTCTTTTTACTTGGGGAGGAGGGAATTAATTGGGTATTCTAATATCCCACCCCTCCTCCCTAATAAATAAATAAATATATATATATATATATATATATTGAAGTTGGGCACATGCTCCCCACGGTCAATATTATATATATATATTAAAAATTTTATACTATTATTATTATTATAATATTAATTATTTCTATCATATATATATTCAATTTCTTTTTCTCTCTCTCTTAAAAATTAAATAATTGGATAAATTTTTCATAACATTTAAACTAATATAATGTAATAATTTTGGAAGGATATTATAAATACTTCTAATTTATTTTACCTATGATTTTTTTCCTTTAGGAAATTTTCTCACATCTTGAGTACTTAAATAGTAAATTATAGGGAAAATCTCATATAAAGACAGTTAAATTACTCAAATTCGAAATCGAGTCACTGAAGATAAATTGTAATGGTGCTTTTAAATCGAATATGAATACTAATGCCATTGAAAGTTTATGTTGGAGTGAACATGGTGATTTTGTTTGGGGCTTTGTTGATAAGATTAAATCAATTTCTGCGTGTTCATGGCTGAGGCCTTTGCTCTGAAGCGTGCATTATTATGATATGGGGCATGATAAGGTAATTTTCGAGACAGATTGTAAGCTTCTTCGAGACTGTGGAGGCCGAGACTAATGCCATTGGAATTTTATTGTATTGAATCAACAAACATGAAATATATGTTAGCTATAAAAAGCTATTTTCAAGCAATGCCTACGCTTATAAACTTTTTTTCCCCAAATCAAATTTGAAATAAGATAGTGAATTTTATCATTTCAGATTCCAAAATAATCAATCAAACTAAAATAAAATAAAATAAAAACATCAACAAAATCAAATAGTAATTATCAAGTAAGAGTTCAAGTTAACTAAATGAATTTAATAAGCAAAATAATAGTTAAACTAATATGTTTAATTTAAAAAATTAATATAAAATCAATCAAACTTAAGATAAGATTTTGGAATTTTTAATCATCAATAAAATATAAAATACCACAGATTATATAAAATACTAGGAACATAGTATAATTTTAAAATTTCAGATTATTCAATCAATATAATAAAATAATAATAAAATTTACAACAGTAAATTTGAATAAGAAAAATAATGAAATGCGAAGGAATATTAAATTCTAAAATTCGATTTTCAAATCAAATATATTAGTTAGATGATGAATTTCAAAATTAGACATCTTTTAAAAAATCGGGGATCGAACAATCAGTTAATAAAATAGGAAGAACCCGAAATAATTAAATGAATTAAATAAATAAAAAATATTTCAAACTAAAATTTAAAACTGTAATTTCAATCAAACAAATAATTAAAAAAAGAACAAGCAGAACTATTAAATTCAAAATATTTGATTGTATTGTAAACCTATCAAAAAAACCATTTCTAAAGTAGTCAAATTTAAAATAGGAACCGTATTGTTTAAAACATCATATTCTTCAAACATTTGGTAATATAAAAAAGAAAATGTCGTCATCAAATTTACTTCAAAAGCATATTTAAAATAATACGATATAGATTTAAATTGATGCATACTTTCAAATTTTCAGATTCCTAGGTTAGAATTCAAATTTACTGAATAAATTATAACCAGCAACTCAAAACATATGTGGGCTACCAAAAAAACTTATTTCTATACCAATCAAATTTATAAGAATAACATAGTGTATCTTAAAATTTCATATTATTCGATCAACATAATCATATAAGAACAGGGAAAAATCCTAAAAAACACGGTTGAATTATTATAATATTAAATTGGGTTGTTGAATTCAACAAATTATAAATTAAGTCTTATGTTCTAAAATATAATTTTAGAATTCAACAATTTTACTTTATTATCTCCAATTTTATTTTAACTCAGTATTAATTAAATAGTCATATGTGTAACCCACCCCTCACTCATCTATCACTAACAATTTATTTTATTTTATTTTTACAAAATACTGACTTATTAATTACTCTCTCTCCTCTACAAAACTTTTTCGAAAACTCTCCCTCCTTCCACCTACTAGTGTGCCACTTCTTCCTTGGCACAGTTTTTCTTTTGCAAAAAATTAATAATTAATCTTCAGAGTCCGAGGATTTAAATCAATTTTTTTCTTTAATACATGCGGAGATTTTAACACTTCAATGGGTTTGAGTCATCAAGCTTTCAAATATCAAGATTAATGTTTCAGATCGTACATATTCACAACGTATCTTACAACTATATAAAATTCACTATATCTGTTTGTGGTGGCATTGATTTAGTTGGTTTTATTTTCAAATACCAAATTATTGTTATTATGATGGGATGGCTTCTGTTTTCACCCTGCTTTTATTGGTTTTTGCCTAAAAATGTTTTAAGATGTCTGACGATTATGTTCATAACTTCTTTGATGCTAGCCTCTCACACCTATCTACTGATTAATTGAAGAGATAGAGGCGTGGTGGTAGGGGAGAGATGGAAGAAGGGCGCAACAGGTAGAGAGGGAGAGTTTTAGAAAAGTCTCTCTAAGGGTGGAGAGTAATTAATGAGTTCATTAAAAAAAAAAAAAAAGAAGAAGAGAAATTAATGAGCCAGTATTTTGTAAAAAAATTAAAATAATACAGATGGACGAGTGATTTGTGGATTACACATTTCTTTATTGTTGAGTTAAAATCAAATGAAGGGTAATAAGGTAAAATTGTTAAATTCTAAAATTTTATTTTGGGACATATGACATGATTTATAATATGTTAAATTTAAAGACTCAATTTAAGATTTGAATAATTCAACTGCTTTTTTTAAGGATTTTTCATGAACTTTGAAAGAGTAATTTTGAATCAAACAGAAACTTAAACAAGAAGAAATATTTAATTCAAAACGTTCGCTTTCAAATCATCAGATATGTTTGAATAAATCGAGCCATAAATCTAATAAAAACGTGATGGATATTAAAATAACAGATTACTTAATAAAGCAAATAATAAAATAAGAAATAATAGTAATATATATAAATTCACAATATTTTTGAATTGGAACCATAACATAATGGGAAAATTGCATTGGGGTCCTTTATGTTAAAGAGGCCCCGTAAAATCGTGTAAGTCTTATGTAGTTGTCAATGACGTTCATGTGATTGTTAATGACAACTTCATAGTAAGAGGTTGTTAATTGGAACTTTACTGCAATTACGCGATTTCATAAAACTTTTTTGACGTAAATTTCTTTATTTGGGACTTCAATACAATTTTTCCTAACATGTTCAAAATATTTGTGAGCCATAAAAAAATTTATTTCCAAACCAATCAAATTTAAAACAATAATAGTGTAGTTTAAAATTTCAGGTTCTTGAATAAGAACCACATATTTGAAATGTGTTAATATAAAAAAATTTGTCCATTCAGAATCATATTTATTACAAATCCAGATTTAAAAATAATAATTGATTTCCAAATAGCAGATTTCTTTTAGTTATTATCAATCAAATAATAAAATAATAAAAACTAATAATTAAAAAAGGAATTCGAAAAATGTTGGCAAAAAATAAGAAGAGTTTAAAATAATAAACGTGTAGTTTAAAATTTCATATTCTTAAAACTATAACAAGTAAGTACCACATGAAGAAATCAAGTATTGTGAACAAAAACCAATCAAAAGTTGAAAAACATAGGGAAATTTACAACGAGGTCCTAAATAAGGGACTTTACGTCAAATAGGTCCCGTAAAATCGCCTATTTACAGTCAGGTCTTAGGTTTCAGGAATTTATTACTGTCAGGTCCCAATTAACAACCCTGAAGTTGTTAATTGCACTGCTGAGGTTGTAAATTACAACATCAGGAGATTATAATTTATAAACCCAACAGCGGAAATTTACAACCTTGGGACCTGACTGTAAATACGCAATTTCACGGGACCTATTTGAAGTAAAGTCCTTTATTTAGGACCTCATTGTAAATTTCCCAAAAACATATTTAAATATGAAATATTAAAATAATATATTTTCAAATAGCGGATTTATAAAATGGAGAATTCCATTTAAATACCTTTTTAATTTCAAAAACTCAAATAAGTGATTTTCCATAAAATTAAGTTATCAATTACATTTTATAAAAAAAAAATAGTTGTCAATTGCATTAAAGTGTGGGCAATCTCATTACTCTTATGAGTAGTAGGACTGATTTAAGATTTTGAATTTAAAAAGGTATCTAAATAGACTTCTCCCTTCATCAAATTTCAGATTTTTAAGCTAAAATTCAAATTTACTGGAAAATTTATTTTAATAAGTAACTCATAATATATTTGAGCTAACAAAACTAGGTTCCAAACCAATCAAATTTAAAATAATAACCGTGCACTTTAAATCGAATAATGAACAATCAAATTATAAAATAGGAAATATTTCAAACCGAACTTTAAAATTGAATTTTTCAACCAAATAAACAATAGAAAAGGAACAGAAATATTAAATTTAAAATATTTGTTCGGATTGAAAACCTAACAAATTCAAATATCTTTTATGTACAAAAAATTTATTTCAAAACCGGTCAAATTTAAAACAATAACCGTATAATTGAAATTTTCATATTGTTAAAACATTTAAAAATATGAACCACAGGGATAAATTAAAAAGAAACCGCAACCAACATAATATATTAGAAAAAAAATAAAGAAAAAGTCCAAAACCATATTTAAATTAATAAGATAAAAAATTTTCAAACAGCGGGATGACGAAAACGAAGTTTATTTTAAAATTTCAGATTATTTAATCAAGAGGAGAGGAAGGCTTTTTTAATCAAATATAATAAACAGTAAAAGTTTTTAATGAAATACTATAAAAAAATATTTAGTCAAATATAACACCACAAATCGTTCTTATAAAAAATGATTTACGTGGAAATGATCTGAGAAAGGTAGGGCCCACAACAGAAGTCGTTCATGGCATAAATGACTTCCTCAATTTCCCTCAATTCAATTGAAATTGAGGAAGTTGTTCTTGACATAAATGACTTTTGCAAACCTTTTTTTATTTGTTTGTATTTTTGATTATTTTACTATTATTTTTAAAATTAAAAATAAAAAATTAATAAAACTATATACATAGATATGTATTAAAAAAATATATCCACAAAGCACAAGTATGATGCCAATGTACACAATGCATATTGTAATTGCTTGCTAGTAATAGCTTTTATCCTATAATAATTGTATGAGTGCATAATAATAATTACATAATGATAAAAATAATTATTATAAAGCTAACATAAAAAATAGAAATAAAATAAAGTAACCCTACAAATAATAACTGTCAGTGCTGCATCTAGTTCTTTTCATCTAAATCCCTAAAATTTCATCCTTCTTCTTCATCCCCTCCGTACCCGACACGAATTCTTTTTACTTCTTGGCTTGAATGGTGGGTTAGATAAAGAAATAGGGTATATATTTAAAAAAAAACACAAAAAAAAATGTAGACGGAATGTAAGAAATATAATGTATAAAAAATCATATTTTAGACATGATATAAGCTAAATGAGGTCTAAAAAGTTAGGCTTTTTAGATCACATTTCAACAACCGATTTAAAAAGTACTTTTTAAGACCCACATTAACTATGGTGGGTAAGATAAAGAAATAAGGTATATATTTAAAAAAAAACACACACAAAATTTAGACTAAATGTAAGAAATACAAGATCTAAAAAGTCATATTTTAAACATGATATAAGCTAAGTGAGGTTTAAAAACCGGTTGTTTTATTTTATTTCTATTTATCTAACCCATTATTCAAGTCAAGAAGTAAAAAGAATTCGTGTCGGGTGCGGAGGGGATGAAGAAGAAGGATGAAATTTTAGGGATTTAGATGAAAAGAACTAGATACGGCATTGACAGTTATTATCTATAGGATTGTTTTATTTTATTTCTATTTTTTATCCTAGCTTCGTAATAATTATTTGTATCATTATGTAATTATTATTATGCACTCATACAATTATTATAGGATAAAAGCCATTATTAACAAATAGTTACAATCTACATTGTGTGTTGGCATTATACTTGTGCTCTGCGGATATATTTTTGGGAAAAATGCACTAAGGTCCCAAATAAAGGAATTTACATCAAAGTGGTCCCGAGATAAGAAAATACTACTGTTAAATCATCAATATAAAGAATATATTAATGTCAAGTCCCAATTAACAACCTGGATAACGTTGCTAGGGTTGTTAATGAGAGGTTGTAATTAACAACCCCAGCAACACCATTAATAATTCTGGGACTTAATAGTAATTTATTTCTATCTCGGAACCACTTTAACGTAAATTCTTTTATTTGGAACCTCATTGCAATTTTCTCTATATTTTTTAATACATATCTATTTATATATTTTTATTAATTCTTTATTTTTAATTTTAAAATAATAGTAAAATAAGAAAAATAGTTTGCAAAAGTCATTCACGGCAATTGAAATTGAGGAAGTCATTGATGCCGTGAACGACTTCCCCAATTTTAATTAAATTGAGGAAGTCGACTTCCGCTGTGGGCTCTACCTTTTTTAGATCATTTTTATGTAAATCGTTATTGTCGATATTGTGTTTGACTAAATATTTTTTTATATTATTTCATTAAAAACTTTTACTATGTATTATATTTGATTAAAAAAGCCTTAAAATTTCATATTCTTGAATCAATAAAAAAATAAAAACCACATGAGGAAATTTAAAAGAAGTCAAGGATTGTCAACATAGTATATTTGAAATATTTATTAATACCAGTTCAAAACCATATTTAACATATTAAAATAAAATATTTTCAAATAGCGGGATTATTATGCTAGGAAACGAATTTACTAGAAAATGGAAAATTTTGAGCTACAAAAAGAATAGTTTCCAAACCAATCAAATTTAAAATAATAACCGTGGAGTTTAAATCTAATAATCAATAATCAAATGATAAGAAATTAAATAGTAACCACGGTCAACAAAATATATTTGAACAAAAATATTTAGAAATTCCAAAACCAGATTTAAATGCATAAGACAAAAAATTTCAAACTGCCTAATTAAAAAAACAAAGTTTATTTTAAAATTTCAGATTATTCAATCAACAGAATAAAAAGAGAATAAGAATAAACTATAAAACAGTAATTTTGAAATTTGAATCAAGCAAATAATAAAGCAACAAGGAATATTAAGTTCAACATATTTGAGTTCTCTAAAAAATTTTATTTCTATATCAGTCAGAATTAAAATAATAACCGAGTAGTTTAAAACATATGCCTGAATCAATAGAAAATAAAATCCACTTGAAGATATTAAAAAAACATAATATATGTGAAATATTTTTTAATGCAAAAAAAAAAGTTCAAAACCGTACTTTAAATATATTTTCAAATAGCGGACTATTAGCAGTAAAAATAATAGCGAATTTTTAAAATTTCAGATTATTAAGCTAGTACTCAAATTTACTGAAAAAATTAATTTAATAAGTAACTCAGAAAATATTTGATCTACAAAAAATGTAGTTTCCAAACCAATCAAATTTAAAATAGTAATCGAGTAGTTTAAATCGAAAAATCAACAATCAAATTATAAGAGATTTAAAATAAATCACGTTCAACATTATATATTTTGAACCAAAATTAAAAGATAAGTCCAAAACCAGATTTAAATTAATAAGGAAAAAAAATATCAAGCCGACGGGATAGAAAAAACAAAGTTTATTATAAAATTTAATATTATTCAATCATCAGAATAAACTTTAAAACATTAATTTTGAATCAAACAAATAATAAAAAAACAAGGAATATTAAGTTTAGAAAATTCAAAATATTTTTTTTGCCAAAATTCAAAATATTTGTTAGGTTTGTAAAACCGACATATTCAAAATATTTGTGATCTCTAACCAATTTTATTTCAAAATCAGTCAAATTTAAAATAATATCATAGTAGTTTAAAATTTCAAACTCCTGAATCAATTAAAAATAACAACCACTTGAAGATTTAAAAAGAAGTCAAGGATTGTCAACATAATATATTTGAAATATTTGTTAATACAAAAAAAAGGTTCAGTACCAGACTTAAAATATTAAAATAAAATATTTGCAAAATGCTGATTAATAAAAATTGAGAAATGAGTCGTGAGAAAGAGAGCTGTGAGAGGATGCATCTGGCGCCGTTGCCGGAGGAATGTGACATTTTGAATCGAGGAAGGAAAAAGTTTCGATCACCTGGGCATATATTTATTGAAGAACGGCAACTTGATCCTTGGCATGAGGAGTGGATGCAAGATGGAGATGATCAAGGTATCAAGGGAGTCGAGAATGATGGACAGAAAGGCTCAGGCTGGAAATCATTCAAAGACATCGTAGTGAATGAGAGGGTGGAGGTGGAGGAGGAGATTGATTGGTGGAGTGATGAAAAGTGGAAAGAAAGGATAAAGGTGGAGATGACATCGTTAGGTCC
>JBAGKO010071891.1:0-23535 GCA_037177275.1 Acacia concinna | reverse complement strand
TGAAATAGCTTGCAACATATTTTAAGAGGAAAGTTCAAGAACGACCACAATATAAAGTTAAATACATTAAGCATGATGTCCAAGACGCTATGAAGCTAAGTGTGAGCATATTCAAGTGCAAAAGGGCTAAAAAGTTGATAATGGAGCAAATAGAGGGAAGCTATGTTGATGAGTTCAACAATATTGAGGCTTATTGTCATGAATTGAAGACTTCAATCCCTGGATCTGGCATTTCTATAGAGATTAGCAATGATGCGTTTAAGAATGGAAGAAGAGTTTTTAGTCGATTGTATATATGCTTCAATGCTTGTAAGGTATGAGTGTTCTTTTTCTATACTTGGTTTGAATGTATATGCGACATGTATGTATATGAATTCTGATTTAGTTGTGATGGTTTATTGTAGACTGGCTGGAAGGCAGAATGCAGAAGGATTATAGGAGTCAATGGAACCTTCCTTGAGGGAAATGCAAGAGGGATCATGCTAACTGCTACTGGCATGGATGCGGATGATTCACTGTATCCTATTGCTTTTGGAATAATTCAGAAGGAAAATATTGTTAATTGGAGTTGGTTTATGGAATGGTTGAAGAAGTATTTAGATCTAGGTAATGGACAAGATGAATTATGTCAGACATGCAGAAGGTACTGAATTGAGGTCCTGAAGATTGTGCTTTTGTTGTTTGTCTTTCTTAATCTTAGTACTTGCATTGCTTTCTTCTATTTTTTTCTTAAATTCATTTATATTTTTCTGTTGTTTGACTTTTTTTTGTTCTCGATGATTGGTGGCTGGTAGTAATAGAAATTAATGTTTCTTATTTACTGCAAAGGGCTAAATGTTGTTGTCTTAAAGGTTTTACTTGATGTCGAGCATAGGTTGTGTTAGACACATATATGCGAATTGGAGCAAGGCATGGTGAGGAACTCAATTGAAAAAGAAGTTCTTTGTGTGCTCATAGAGTACTTATGTTGAGCAATTCACTGACAATCTTCAAGCACTTGGTGCTCTCAGACTTAGCAAGGCAGTTGTTTCTTACCCTGTTCAAGCATGGGTAAGAGCTTATTTTAGTACTAGATGCTTATCTTGGATTGTTGACAACAATGGGAGTGAAAGTTTGAATGCTTGGATAGATGAGTGCCGATTCTTGCCTATAATTCGAATGATTGATGGAATAAGAGTGAAAATGATGGGTAAGTGGGCTGATGCTGAAAAGAATGTGAAAAAGTGGAGGGGAAGTTTCAGTCCTAAGAGTATCCAATTGTTTGAAGGGAACAAGAACTTGGCAATGGGGTGTTGAGTGTTTTTTAATGGAGATGATGGGTACGAGGTTACTAAAGGAGATGATAGGCATAGGATGTTGATAAATATGAAGCAATGCACTTGTAGGGTATGTGATTTGATTGGAATCCCATGCTAGCATGCTATTTGTGCCCTTTACCATGCTAAAGTAGATCCAGTCACCGTCATTTCAAGATACTATCACAAGAATACATACCTGGCCACGTATACGACAAAATTCCAGCTACTTAGGGGGAAAAAATTTGGCCACTTACTCAGTTCCAACCAATGGAACCCCCTCTAGTTTTGACAATGCCTGGTAGACCCACTACGAAGAGGACTCGAACTGAGGAGGTTGAAAGGAGAAGAAAGATATGTAAAGGTCAACAAGGTAGGCCACAAAATATGTCACATGGTTCTAAAATGGATATTGACTTACCCCCTTTACCAGTAGACAAAGTCAACAAAAAAGGCTTGTCTCAAAGTGTTTAATATGCCATAAAGAGAAGCACAATCGGGCAACCTGTCCAGATGTAAGTGTTTAATATGTTCTTTGTACTTGCTATTTTGTTACATTTTTTCACATGCTATTTCATTACATTGTTGTAGAAACCTAAAATACAGAATACTCTAAGTGTAAGCATCAAGCGACCGTGTTGAGGAAGGGCTTTCTACAAGGCATTAAGTGAAAGTGAAGCCTCATAAGAGGAATCAAATGAACATCAATCTGATACCATTCCCCAGCAATCCCAGCCAGTAAGCCAACAAAGTTATGGTGAATCACAACAATACTTCTACAAGAACACGTCGAACTATAGCCAAGTATAAGCCACAGACAGTGACTAGAATGGGGGTAACTGTGGATGTGCACAGTGGAAGAACTGTTTATAATGTACCAAATGATGTCAGTTTTTAGTTATGTCCATTAACTATCGCACTAGTTATCTTATTTAACTTCATGTTCAATGTTGTCTTGTAGCTTGGCATGAGTTCCAAGGTGGTAATGTCTGAGGGTACAGTAGATGAGTATTTGCAGCAGTTTGGAGATGTGGAGACTTGATTCCCAATTCCCAAACACAGCGAGATAAGGGCAAAGAATCGCAAACTTCCTGCAACTCAACATGGATCTCGACAGATTGAATTCCATGGTGATGGAGTCGAACCAACTAACTTGCCTTACTCTTCCTATGGGTTAATGTGGAATGGGCAGCCAGTAATAACAACCTTTACGTTGCTTGCATAAAGGAACCAAACCATGATTGCCTCAAAAAAAAAAGTGAAGGAAACTGAAAGTAAAGGAAGCATTTAGGATCTTACCAATTGCCTCTTTTGTTTACATGCCGCCATATGTTGTGGTTACTTTAGAATTTTTACATGCTTGCAATCTTTTGTATTAGCAATATTGAAACCATTATGGTGGCATCTTTTGATCAAACTTCATCGCAACTTATGTAAGTGTTGCCCCTACATATGCCATCTTTTGATTTTGTAGATGGTGGCACCTAAGAGTATATGGTCTGTTTACTTTGTAAATGGGAATATTATGTCATATTTTGCTATGTGCAATGCAATATTATATCCCCTATATCTTGGTGGATATTTATTCATATGAGTTTATGTGCAATGCAGTGGCTTGAAAAACTGCAGTGTGCCCAAAAAATGGTCAGTGAGCATGATATATGGTTAGTGAGCATGATATCCCCTATATCTTGGTGGATATTTATTCATATGATTTGTTTACTCCTATCTCCATATTGCTTTACTTGATCATGATGTTTTTTTTAGTTTTATAATGCTCAGAAAATTAATTGGGTTATCACAGAAGGTACTTCATGATAAATGGTTAGTGAGCATGATATATGGAAAGGTGAAGATATTGACCAACACTGAAAGTTATGTCCTCATAAAATGCAAAGATATATCCAAGGCTAATTGTTCTCATAAAACACGAAGATATATCCAAGGCTAATTAGAGGAGCTGGGCAACAAAGCTATTGACGCACACATTACATTACATTCCAAAAACATAAAAGTCTTCCATTGTAACCATAATTCTTACAAGACCCAAAACACCTGCAAACACAGTAACTAACTACATCCAACAACTTTTACAAACATTTAACCAACAATTTGCTTAAAAAGAATAAACACCCAAGTTGCAACCAATGCTCCCAACGTCAACCTCATTATGCATTCAGCCTTCCTCATTTGCTGATGTATTGTTGCAATTTGAGCTTTCAGTTCTGTGCCTGCCTCATCATCCCTTCTTGCTTTACTTGAGCTCTCATCATATAGTCTATCAACATGGCCAAGAAATTTATTGATTACCTCTATAGATCTCTCCCCATTCTTCATCAATCCAGTGAAAATAGCCACATCCCCCACCCTATACATTTAAACAACCCACATAAAAATACATTCAGATCCCTCACTTTGTGAAAACCAAACATTAATCCATACCTGAAGATAGTTTCGACACCTATAAAATCTCCTTCCTGGGTTAATCTCTGTCTAAGCTGTCCGAACAGGTGCTACGATTCTGCAATGGCAATACCTAGCAGGCCCTTCATGTTCACAATCACGAAAATTACTTGCATACCCCTATCCTTTCAGTATAATTAAGCATATCAGAGGAGAGAGAAATTCGAAATTCGCGCGGGTACTGTTCACTCAACCATGAAAATTTTAACAACTTATTAGACCATAATGACAATTTCGTAAGCTCGTTTTGACAACTTGTAATACATGTTATGACAAGTTCACCTGAATATTTTAACAACTTATGAGGTTGTGATGACAATCACATGTGTATGTTTTAACAACTTCGTAAGCATGTTTTGATAACTTCATTTTTACGCTTTGAAGAAGTTGTCAAAACGTACTTACGAAGTTGTCAAAACATGCATATGTGATTGTCATCACGGTCTCATAAATTGTTAAAATTTCCAAGTGGGCTTATCATAACATGCATTATAAATTGTCAAAGTATGAAAATGAAGTTGTTAACACACACTTACCAAGATGTTAAAACGTACTCATGAGATTGTCATCCTAGCCTCATAAATTGTTAAGTTTTCAAGTGGGCTTATCATAGCATGTATTACAAATTATTAAAGCATGAAAACAAAGTTGTTAAAACGTACTTACAAAGTTGTTAAAATGTACACATATTATTGTCATATTTGCCTCATAAGTTGTTAAAATTTTTAGGTTGGCTTATCATAACATTCATTACAAATTGTCAAAGCTTGAAAATGAAGTTGTTAAAACATGCTTCTGAAGTTGTTAAAATGTGCATATGTGATTGTCATCTCGGCCTCATAAGTTTTTAAAATATTTAGGTGGACTTGTCATAACATGCATTACAAGTTTTTAAAACATGCTTACAAAGTTGTCATCATGGCCTGATAAGTTGTTAAAATTTTCATGGCTAAGTGAACAGTGCTCGCGCAAATTTCGAATTTTTCTCTTCTTTGACATGCATTTGCTGAAAGGACAAGAGTATGCACCCTCTTCTCTCAACTTATTATCCCAAAGGTCCTTTGGGACTTTTTGATTAGAAATAAAATTGGTGGACCTTTTTGTTAGCATATTTGGTCTTTGGAACTTTACTGCCATTTTTCTTTATTTTTTTGTCAACATTGCTAGCTAATCCAAAAGATACATTAATAATAATATAATTAGTGGATCACGACATCTCGTACATGGAAATATATAGATTTCTGTGCAACAAGTATATGAATAATGGGAGTTTTTTCCGAAGTTTTTGTCACCGTTTGGGTCCTCTTATAAACTATAAAAGTATAAATCCCTTGTGTTCCATTAATAAAATCTGAATCAATATTGGCCAAGTGAAGGAACTCAAGTGCTACGTGTTTTTTTAGGAAAAAGAAAAAAGAAAAAAATTAGAATGAAGGACTTAGAGAAATAGATATTTATTGAGAAAGACTATAAAAATTATAATTATCTAGAAGTATCAAATATAAAAATATAAAATTAAAAATATTAAGATACCCCTATCAAATTTCTATATTCCCTCTTACATTCTCTCCTATATCTTATTTTTAAAAGTAATACAAAATTCTAAATTTCAAAAATTAAACAAAGTTTTTCAAATTGCAAAAATTACCCATTCTTCAATTCGTTTAAAAATTATAATTTGTTGAAATCCACAAAGTTCAATTTAAAATAAAATTATATAATTTTAATAAAATTCAATGTATTTTATAATTTATTTTATATGTTAAACCAATATATTTATATGATTTTATTTTATTTTAGATCAAATTTATATGGGTGAAAAAATTTATTTAATGTTAAAAAATTTTAAAAAATCTATTGTATCCTAAAAAATATGAAATGAGTTTAGCTTTTATTTTATAGAAAGAGCTTAATTAATTTTTCACTAACTTTAACAATATAAATAGCGGAACTTGTTAACAACATATTGATTTTATGAATTTAGAATCTGTTGAATAATAACAATAACAAAATAGATATGGGCAGTTTTAGTTTTAATTTCAGTCATTTTTTAATTATCAATATGAGAGATAATGTAGGAGGTTTTGTTAGTAGCAATTCAGTCATCTGAAATTTATATTATGATGTTTAATCTTTTATAATAAATATTATTTACTTTGATACTTTATTTTAATTTTCCAAAAAAAAAAAAAAAGTTATGCGTCCTTTCAGACTGGAATTGCAAGATTTAGACGTGTTAGTGGGCTTTGCAGTATATAAACAATATCATATAAGGAAAATTTCAGAAAAATATCTTGGAAATATCAAAATGATAAATTTGTGTCTCTAATTTCATTAATTCCTAATTAGTCTACTGCACAAAACTGAACTTTGAAATATTTGTGCTTTCATGCTTAATTAACTATTTAATACACTTCATTTACTATTTACAGCACTTGTTTAGCAAATGCAATACATTTAAACAAATTTTATAGTAAGATGTTTCAGAATATTTACAACACTCCAGTAACAACTATCCACGATACTTAATTAGTCAATTTAGCTGCAAAACAATCTCAGCTAGCGACAATGCTGGGGTGGCTTTTTTTTTATTTTGAAACGATGGATGATCTTGTAAAAACACAAATATTTCAAAATTTCATTTTGTTCAATAGACTAATTTGAGATTATTAAAATTAAAGTCACTGATTTGCTGTTTCAATATTTTCACGTACTTATCTGAATTTTTCTCAATTAACAATTAATCTTGAATAACTGATATTTATAGTACATACGGATTTCTTGATGTTGTACAGTGTAAAATAACTTTTAAAAGTCTCAACTTGAAGTGTTCAATCACGCTGTTGTCAGCTCTGCAAGTTTTAACTTTTGTATCAACATTATGTAACTATTCTTCTAATATTAAATTATTAATCAATCTCTCAATTTGACTATTATATGATAGACATCAGACACTATGGAACAAAATACAAAGAGAGATTTTCATTTCTTTTTCTCACTGCAAGTGGGAACTATGTCTTTGTTTTTATTTTGTTTTTATTTTTGGGAGGGGATCACTTCTTTCTAACAAACTGCTATATTATTCTCTCCCGTCTTAATTATAAGAACTTGTTGATTTTTTTAGAGAATTTAAAAAAAATTTTAAGAAAGTTAATTACATTACTTTAAAATATTAAAATTTGTTATTTTTTTTTTAAATTATGTTGTTTAACTTATGAACGAATATATAATGTAATAAAATACAATATATGATTTAATTAAGTAATGTAATTAACTTTCATATGATTTTTTTAAACTTGTTTGAATAGCTTGGATCTCTGCTTCAGTGACACTACATGGGCTAAGTGACCCACAGAACCTCATTAACCATTGTCCTTGAGCATTCCTCGCCACTCCAAGAGCTTATTATCAGACATCGATCTCTTTGTTGTTTCTATAGCTCAAAGAATGCTCAAAAGGAAGCACATGCAAAACGACGAGATGGATAGCTCAACAAGTTTTGTTAATATCCTATCATTAATTTACTCACCATGCCAATTAGCCAATTATGTCATAAAAGTAGGTGGTTCATGGAGAGTGGAATGGACAAGCTACAGTTCGCCAGACCAAAAGTGGCCTTTTGCTTCTTGACAGCCGCAGCAACACATGCAGCACCTGAGCTTCGCGAGGCTCGTATGTCATGGGCAAAGAATGCCTTGCTCATTTGCGTTTCTGATGACATGTACGATGTTTGGGGTTGTGAAGAAGACCAGATAGGGCTTGTCGAACTAATGGAGAAGTATGAACCCCAAGTTCATTAATTAATTCTCTTGTTAACTAAATTTCAGCCCCTTATAAACTAAAATTGTATATATATGAACGATATTAAACCACAGGTGGGACGTAGATATTGAGAAGGAAAATTGCTCAGAGCCAGTTAAGATATTATTCTTAGCACTGAAAGGGACGATATGTGAGATAGCAGACCAAGCCCTAAAGATTCAAGGACGAAGCGTGTTGAACCACCTGATCCAGCTTGTGGGAAAACTGTTCCATATATCTGCACCTATAATACAAAATATATACAATGAAAATCATATTATTCATAGATGAGTCGTCAACAACTAATTAAGTTGATTTGATTTGCAGTGGGTGGACTGTTTAAGATGTTTTCTACAGGAAGCTGAATGGCAGAGAACCTATGAAGAATATGTTCCTGTGGGGCTAGTATCATTCGCCATTGGACCAAATCTCTTCAAGGGTCTCTATCTTGTCGGACCCAAGCTTCCACAGGATAGTATTGAAAGTGACGAATACAATCGCCTCTACGACCTCGTTAGCATTTATGGACGATTGCTCAACGATATCAAAGTCTCTTTCTTTATTTGATCACTTATCCCACTTTAGTGTGCTCATAAATTAAAACTCTGGTATGGTTATGCAGAGAGAAATGGAGCAAGGGAAACTGACGAACGCAATAGCAGTGAGAGTGAGGCATGGAGAAGAAGGAAGTGAAGAAGTGGTGAAGAAGGTGAAGGAAGAGATTGAAGAAATAAGAAAAGATTTGTTGAGAATGGTTTTGCATAAAGAAGGAAGCATATTACCGACGGAAGTGAAGCAAGAAATATGGAAAATGGCCAGATCGTTGTACGTGGTCTACAAGAAAGAAGATGTGATCCATGCCAGTGACTTGTCCGACGAGGTCATCAGTATCAGAGATGCAGTTGTTAGCAATCCCATGGTTCTAAACAAATGAATATCCACACCCAAACTGGAAGCACGTTTGATGCTCATCACTTTGATGAATTTAGACGGTTATAAATAGTGTGACGTGTGATGTTCATAGTTCCTCCATAGCTTTTTAGGATTCCATTTTATGATTAATGGCTATAGCTTCCAATGGCAAGATGTTGTATCATAATGTAGATTGATTATATTCTTATGATTGAGATATTGTAACTCTTGAAGGTTGGAGTCATGTAAATAGAGGCTTAACACATAGGATTTGATATATATGAATGATAATTCTCCTGATCCATTTCTCATCTTTACATTGTTGTTCATATTTACCTTTAATATTTTTACAATAACTACTTTATTTTCAGTTATTTTTCTCAGTTTTTTTGGCTTCTTTTATACTTTAGTTATTGGAGCTTGAAAACTTGAGATTGACTATAAGTGATTATTTAGGCACAGAAAGTGAGAAAACATAAGGATATTTTTGTCTCTAGTCAGGAGTGAATTTTGATTGTGGTTGCTATGGTTTCCTTTTATCATTCTAACAAAAAAAAAAAGATATTATGATGTGTATCTTCAATTTTTTTTTAATATGAGGTTGTGAATTCTAACCCTATATAAATAATATAATAATGCATAATTGTAGGGAAAAAATTTATTTTAATTTCAAAGTTTCAATGAATTACATAGTTATTTGAATTAAGCCCATTGTTGAAATTTAATAGATTCTAAAATTCGAAATTGTTTGCTTCTCTTGTCTTAATGACTTGGACTCAAAGGGAGATGAATCAGATGGCTCCGAAAGAGACTGGTAACGAACGTTGGAGTTTAAATCTTTATTGGGATGGGGCCAATTGGGATACACACAATTTTTTGCATTATCTTTCACTCAACAGCCGAGGAACTCACATACTGATCGTACTTTAGTTTTGGTATGGGTCACAACCTCTCGCGTAAGTGCCAAAGACTTGAAGAGATTATATATTTACATAGATTGACTATCTTATGATGATAAATACGTTATAGAGATCTAGCAAACCCCCCCAAAAAAAAAAACACGTTATAGAGCTGACTAGCTGAGGAAGGATTTTAGTTTTACCATCAAAACTGAAGCGTGTCTCGAAAATTTGCGTGGAGTCTAAACTGTGCAGAACCTTTTTATTAATATATATTCCCGATTAATTATGAAAAAATATAATTTTAAATAACATTATCTTCTCTCTCGTGTGTGTGTATTTTTTTTGGACAGTCGTGTGTGTATATAAATAGGTAGCTAGGATATGTTTTCTATCATGATTTTTGTTGGATAGATAAAAATGGAGTATTTTCAATCAACTTAGACGCATATTTTATTATTTAAGCAGCAAAATGACAACATAATTTCCAGATCTCGGTTGATGCTTTGATATTATGACGTTATTGGAATTCGCTTTTTTGTGTGTGCATAGTTTTGCTCCTTTCTTTATTTCTTCTTTTGCCAGGAAACAGAACTATCCATCTTGTTACACTGAAGATGGATAGTGTCTATTGACTTCGTTGGTGACAAAAATGTAATGTTATAAATACAGAAGGCTTTCAGGTGCAACATGAATTCTTTTATTCTTTTTGTGCTAACAGGTGCAATTTGAAAATTACAACGAACACCGAACCATTTTATTTACTTATTGCTTGTCATCAGGAAAGTTCTACAACAAGAAGAACTCAACGAAAATGGCAGAAACAAGTCGCTGAATTATAAACAAGTCGACAATTATAGAACTAGGGCTGATAAACCACTGGGACTAGCAAGAGATTCTCACTTCTTCTCACACTTACAGCAAACGTCTCAGACATGTCAAATTCTTCACGACTAGTTCCATTTGGTAGCTTCCAATCAAAATGATAGAGCAAACTGGCAAGTGGAAGTTCAATGTTAGGTAAAGCAAAGTTAATTCCAGGACACATTCTCCTTCCAGCACCAAATGGTATATACTCAAAATTTGTTCCTCTGAAATCAATAGGATTATCCAAAAATCTCTCTGGCTTGAAGGTCTCAGCTTCATCCCAATACTTAGGATCCCTAAATATTGCCCATCCATTAACAATGATTTTGGTCTTTTCAGGTATCTCATATCCATTAATCACACATCTCACAGTGCTTTCCCGTGGAACAAGCAGCACCCCAGGCGGGTGAAGCCTTAAGGTTTCTTTCACAACTGATTTTAAATATTTTAATTCGTGAATCTCACTTTCATCCACATACCCTTTTTCGTTATAGATTTTTCTGACCTCAGCTTGAGCCTTCTCCATCACCTTTGGGTTTTTCATCAATTCTGCCATTGCCCACTCTAGAGTAGCTGATGACGTCTCGGATCCAGCAATGAGCATATCCTGAATGCGTGATGGGATATATAACCCTTAATTGATATGCTATATCGTTAAATCATTTGGCTTTTACAAAGTTTTCAAAATTCTTATATATCATGATCATGACTTGAATACTTTAAACTCTCAAATTCAGTTTGTATCACTTCTAACACGTACTTTCTCCGGTCCATAATATAAAATATTATTAACTAATTCACATGAACTAAGGAATGTTAATTAAGTCATTTATTGTGTCTTAAATTGATAAAACTTACCTACTTTACACTTACTAAAGAATGTGGCTTTCAAACATGCATTTAACATCTGTTTTTTTTTTTTTTGCTCAGGGGTAAAAGTGAAAACAATAATTAATTACTCTGTCAATCACCTATATTTTGGACCAAAATTTCCTTCTAGAAGACTTATATCATGGAACGGGGGAGTATAATTTTTTGGAGATTAAATTGATCCTTTAATTACTCCGTTATACAAAAGAATTCTTAAGAGTATTGCAGATGACTAAGCGCCTGCTAACCTAAACGATATGTTACACGGGAAATTTATAGGTAAATTTCTTTAAAATTTATGCTACTCACCAGAAGGACGGCCTTGACGTGGTCGAGGGTTAAGGGATGTTCTAGATCTTCTCCCTGCTGAATCTTCAGAAGAACATCAATTAGATTCTCCTCATTATTGTCATTGTTCCTGCTGGCATGTCTTTCTCTGTGATCCTTGATGATGTTTTCGATTATTTCATCATTGGTTATGTGGATCCTTTCAATTTTAGCTTTCATCCCAGTAATCACTTGAAGAAATTTGACCGAAGGAAAGAGATCAACAATTGAAAAGCCTCCTAACATAATCATCATTTCCTTTACACTAGATATGAAAGCATCTTGATCTTTTGAAATCTTACCAAAGGCTGCTCTTGCAATAATGGAAGTTGAGGTTGTGAAAATTTTGTCACTGAGATTTATGAGAGACCCTTCATTAGAGCGAATATCTTTTACAAATGCAAATGCTTCCTCTTCCCTTATGTACCTAAAAGATCGAACACGCTTTGCCGTGAGAAGTTCCAGAGCACATATTTTCCGGAGTTGCCTCCAATAGTTTCCATATGGGGCAAATCCAATATTTACGTTATTGTAAGAGAAGATCTTGGAAGCAAGAAGATGAGGTCTATTGGAGAAGATAAGGTCATGTGTGGTGAATATCTCTTTGGCAATTTCTGAGGAAGACACAATGATGTTGGACGTCTCTCCAAGCTGAAGATGCATTAAGGGTCCATACTTGTTTGCCAAGTTTCTCAAGGAGTGATGAGGTAGTGAACCTATAAGTTGATGGATGTTCCCTATAAGAGGTAACTTCCTGGGCCCTGGGGGTAGAGTTAGGGCTTTGAAGGATTTCTTGGGATTTGATCGCTTATAGATCAAAAGAAGAAAGCAAAACAAGGTGAAGAGGGTGATCTGAATCTCCATGGTTAACGAGAAATGCGATGTTAAGAACCAAGGTAGAATGATTTACATACTAGTGTCTGCTTATCGGATAATAAGCATGTTCCGTCATTGAACGTTTTGCAAAAAAAATTTATTCCTCAGCTTGTTAGCCGTTTTATTTTGACCATAAATTTATGACTTCAACTCATTTTATCACCAAAATAAAGAGTAGTTTAGAAAAATTGATGTACATTTAAAACAAATAACTAAATTATTTTCTTAATTTATACAAATTAGTTACATTAGAGATGACATAAAAAATCTATCTTCTTAATTATTATTTCAGCTTTAAGTCATATAATAAAGGTTTCAACTACTGATTTATAAGTCTTATCTTGAATCTCCAGGAAGTAAATTTGGTGGCTGATTGGGTCACTAAAGCCTAAGTGAAGGGGTTATGTCCTTTTGATTGGACGTGGGGACCTCCTATTTGTTTGAGAAAGCAGATAGAGAGGATGCTGGTGGAGTTTCTGATGATCATGGATATTCTTTTTTCGATACATTCATGGATATTTTTTTTGCTTAGACTTTGTTTGTTGCTTTTGTTTTCAGTGTGTGTGTTTTTTTTAAAGTTTTTCAGTTTTCGTTGTAATAAATTGTTTGTGTTTTTATTTATAATATCATCCTTCTCAGGTAAAAAAAGGGTCTTATCTTGAATCGATTAATTAATGTCAAGTTGGAATCTTCTACATAACCTTGCTATCATGTGTATATATTTATTTCAATTAAAAAAAAATAGAAAAATGTAACATTCATAATTGATTATTAATACTGAATGTAAGAGAGCAGCCTCAAAAATCAATGAAAAGTACACATTTAAAAATTTAATTGAATATAAGGACCTTATATCTTTTTATACATAGAAAGTATTAATACTCTACATAATTTCATACTCAAAATGTAGTAATGCCCAAATTTAAGTCTTGGCCAATAAAATTTATCATCAGCGGTTTATTCACCGATTCTATCTTTATTTTATGCATTTTTTTATTTTTAGTTATGATCGAGGTCATTCACTAACGGCCTGAGTCACAATTGGGTTCAAATTCATGAGGTAACTTCTCACTTATAAGAAGTATTCAAACTATTAGGCTACAAGGCCTTTTGGTGTAGCATTTGTTTTTATGTATTTAGCAGCCTTGATTTAAATAATTGGGTGGATAAAAAAGCCCCTGTCAAAGACCCATCGATCAAAACGTCGGTTGTTGAGAATGTCGCCGCCCTTGGCCGGTCATGTATGCTCAACGACTGCTGAACGGAACAATCACAGAAAAAAAAAAAAAATTCTTTAGACTTCATGTGATGTGTAAATAATTTATCTAAGTTTTGAAACTTTGCAAAAAAATCATTCCTTATAAACTTTTACATTTCTGCAGTTATAACTTCAAATATAAGGGGATTATATGCATGCAGAAATAAAATTTAAGGGTATAAAATTTGATAGTTTGAGGTTATTTGCCTGGACTTGAAAGTGCATGATGATATATTATTAAGTTTTATAAGTTAAGGAGATCATATATATATATATATATATATGTTTCTAAGAACATGAAAGTTTTACATAATTTAACCTTTGGACTAAACCATAAAATTAAATCATGTTAACTAATTGGATCAAAAGCTACATAATATGCTAATTGCCAAAAGAAGACAATAAGAAATCAGCCAAGTCTCAAATGATTAAATCAATGACCCTTGGGCCCCTAAGGATTTAATTTGTCCCCCAGCAGAGCAGGTGAGATGTAAGCCTTCAACTTGACCGAGACATTCTGATCTATTGACCATGAATTATATTAGACATGCACTCATTTACTTGGTTACTGGACATTGGTTTGGTAATGGTTGACAATTGATCAAGACAGTATATATAATATAACAGCTACTGGCAGCGGCCATGGTTTGTTAATAATTTTCCGTTATCTAACCTAAAATTTAAAAATATTACAAGCCCGCTTTTATGGGAACATTTTGACTACAGATAAAGTTATATCATATGTTACCATCGAAAAAAAAAGTTATATCATATGTTAACTAATAATTGGATTATAAGTTACTTAATTTGCTAATTGCTAAAAGAAGACATTAAGCGAACAGCCGAGAAAAAAATGTTTTCTACAAAAAGAATTGAATATATATGGTGTATATAGATGGGCCGGCTACTTTGCAGGGCTGGCGGCAGCAGTAGCAACCGCAGAAATAAGCGTACTCATATTGGTTCTCTCTCCGGAGTTGTCAATTTTTATTAAAAATTCTATTTAAATAATTTAATTTAAGGGAAAATGACACTTAAATATCATTTGAAATTGCAAAACCCAAATTGGTTTATTAACATTTTAAAAAGACACTAAGGTAGCATAGACCAAATTGGGTTTTTCAAATTTTTTATGTGAACAGTAACATGATTTCGCAATATGAGTAATGAGATTTATAAGAAGAGTAATGGATTTCGCTAGTTTTTTTTTGTCTATGTTTTTCTCTCTCCCTCTGGTAGCACTGTTCATCTGACATTGACACTGATTAACGAATAGTGACAGAGGAGAGAGAAATTTTCCCGTGGCAGGGGAGAGAGGAGATTTTCGCAAGTTGAGTAATGGAATTTACAAAAATAGTAATAGAATTCGCTAGTTTGTGGATTACTTTTCACATCAGCAAATTTGAAAAACAGAGGAGAGAGTGGATTTTTCGTAAGTTGACTAATGCGATTTGTAAAAATAGTAATGGAGTTCCATAATTTGTGGATCACTTTTCATATCACCAAATTTAAAAAACCCAATTTGGTCATAGTACCTTAGTATCTTTTTGAAATGTTAGCAGATTTTTTTGGGTTTTGAAAATTTAAATGGTATTTTAAGTGTCATTTTCCCTTAATTTAAATTTATTAACAATTTATCTTTTACAACTGTACTCATTTATATAAACGATATATAAGATAGGAGCAAGTGATCCTTCGGTTCAATTTTTAACAATAGTACCTCTTTATTATTTTAAAGTGGCTACACGCAATGCAGTGTAATTAGACTTGCTGGAACAATAGTTGTCATCCATGGTCTATTTAACACTTAAGTAAAGGGAAAATCTAAAAAAAAAAGATAAGAAAAATAGTAAAATCTCAATTTAGAGCAACAAAATTCAGAAATCCTAAACCAGTCTATTTTTTTTTTTGAAATTATGGAAATACCACAAAGTTTTAACAATACAAGTATTTTAATTCACAACAAGAGTATCTCAATTAACAACAACAAATTTGCTTAGGTACTGTGTATTTTTAGCTGTAAGTTGTTAAAATTAACAACAATAAATTGAGATACTTTTGTTGTGAATTAAGATACTTGTGTTGTTAAAATTTTGTAGTATTCTCGTAATTTCACAAAAAAAGTACAAACTAACTGATTTAGAATTTTTGAATTTCGTTGCTCTAAACTGGGATTTACCTATTTCCCTTATCTTTTTTTTTTTGAGATTTTCCCTTAAATAAATTACACACACATTTATTGAAATTTTGAAGGCAAATATTTTTCATTCTTCTTCTCAGTTTCATTCCTCCAATCTTATGTTTTTATTTTGATTTTTTTTTTGTTTGGAAAGTTTTTGAAAGCTCACATATATTTTGAACTTATTATGTTTACAAACCATGGTTTATCAGTAAATTATTTTTCGTTATTCTTATTTTATTATTTGATCAATAGATTAGTCTCATTTTCAAACCTACTCTCTTATATATTCCTTTTTTAATCATTAACTATTTGTTTTTATCTTTTTCTTTTAATTATTTTACGCCATTTCAAAATCTGCAGCTTGGTGATCCATTTATCATCTTTTTGTAAAAAAAAATAATTATAAAAATTTTGTTTTAAAATTTTATTAGAAAGTAATTACTTCAGAGCTGACAAATATTTTGTTACTTATTAAGTTCATTTTTCAATATTTTTTATGTACTAATTTTATTATTTGATTCATAGATTCCAGAATCTGATATTTTAAACTATTATATATCTTTTTATTTTAAACTTGATTTGGAAATATTTTTTTATGGTTTAAAAATAATTTTAAATTTGATATCACTGTTTGAAAGTTTGATTTGAAATTGAATATTTATTAGAAAAATGTTTTACTTATTTTATTACTTTTTATTCTATCAATATAATTTTCTTTTTTCCTTTCCGAACGATTAATCTGATTTTCAAACCCATCATCTTGCTATTCTCTGTTTTTTTTTTGGGTACATTCCATCTTGCTATTCTATCTTTATATTCTTTTGTTCGGTTTTTAACTATGCGTTTTCCCCTTTTTAAATATTGACTTGATTTAGGAATCTTAAGCTTTTATTTTAAAAAATTCTTGAGTTTTTGAAGATAAATACTTTGTTTCTTTACAAATATTTTGAATAAATTATTTTTTAATATTTGAAATTTTGATTTAAAATTTAGTAATTTCTTTTTTTTATTCACTTATCTTTTGTATATTAAAAATTTGTTTTGAAGATCAATATTTTTAATTCTTCTCAGTTTCATTTATCACATCTTATGTTTTTAAAATATATTATGTTATTATTTTTATATTTTATTGGTTTGGAAATTTTTTGAAAGCTCACATGTATATCTTTTGTATATGTTTACAAACCATGGTTTATTAGTAAATTATTTTTCCTTCTTCATATTTTGTTAATTGATCAATAAATTAGTCTCATTTTCAAATTTACTCTCTTATATATTCCTCTGTTAAATCATTACCTATTTGTTTTTGTCCCTTTTTTTGAATTCTTCACTGGATTTCAAAATATGCAGCTCGGCATCTTTTTTTTTTTTTTTTAAAAAAAATTATACAATTTTTTTTAAAAAAATTATTAGAAAGTAATTACTTCAGAGCTGAAAAATATTTTGTTACTTATTAAGTTCATTTTTAAATATTTTAGTTACTAATTTCATTATTTGATTCATAGATTCCAGAATCTGAAATTTTAAACTATTAATATTTTTTTTATTTTAAACATGATTTGGAAATATTTTTTATGGTTTACATATAATTTTAAATTTGATATCACTGTTTGAAAGTTTGATTTGAAATTGAATATTTATTAGAAAAATGTTTTTACTTATTTTAATATTTTTTATTCTATCAATATTGTTTTCTTTTTTCCTTTCCAAACGATTAATCTTATTTTCATATCCATCATGCTATTCTATCTTTATATTCCTTCGTTTAATTTTTAACTATGCGTTTTCCCCTTTTTAAATATTGACTTGATTTAGAAATCTTCAGCTTTTATTTTAAAAAATTCTTGAGTTTCTGAAGATAAATATTTTGTTTCTTTACAAATATTTTGAATAAATTATTTTTTACTATTTAATTTGAAAGTTGATTTAAAATTTAGTAATTTCTTTCTTTCTTTTTATTCGCTTATCATTTGTATTTTGAAAATTTGAAGATCAATATTTTTAATTCTTCTCAATTTCATTTATCACATGTTATGTTTTAAAAGTATAGTATGTTATTATTTTGTATTTTTGGAAATTTTTTGAAAGCTCACACATATATTGAAGTTAATATGTTTACAAACCATGGTTTATTAGTAAATTATTGTTCCTTATTCTTATTTTATTTTATTAATTGATCAATAGGTTAGTCTCATTTTCAAATTTACTCTCTTATATATAATATTTTGTTAAATCATTAACTATTTGTTTTTGTCCCTTTTTTGAATACTTCACTTGATTTCAAAATCTACAGCTTGATTATCCTTTTATCGTAATGATTTAATTTTTTTAATACAAATCTTGTTCTAAAAAGTTTGCTAAAAATTAAATAGACTAAAGTATATTTTTAGTCATTTAAATTTAGTTGAAATCTTTTTGTAGTCCTTTAACTTAGAAAAATGTGTTTTTAATCTTTTTAAATTAACGGGGTTAACTTCAATGATGAAAAATACTGAGTAAAGTTAAAATAATAATATATTTTTATATTTAAATTATGTGAAAATAAAAAAATAATTTAAACCCTAATTAATATTCAAATTGCTGTTAAAATTATAGTATCCATTTAAATTATGTCAGCATT
The DNA here is from genome assembly GCA_037177275.1 of Acacia concinna. Lineage (NCBI taxonomy): Eukaryota > Viridiplantae > Streptophyta > Magnoliopsida > Fabales > Fabaceae > Acacia > Acacia concinna. The sequence goes on along the minus strand of JBAGKO010071891.1, from coordinate 5,165 downwards.
TTAATTTTGCTAAATCAACATTTTCCATTAGTGAAATTAACGACGTTAATTTAAAAAAACTAAAAAATATATTTTTTAAAGTTAAAGGATTAAAAGAAGACTTCGACTAAACTTAAATGACTAAAAGTATACTTTAGCAATTAAATATCTTATAGCGGACAAATTGAATATTTTGTTACTTATTTAGTTCATATAGTTTTTAAATATTTTTTATGTACAAACTTTATCATTCGGATTCATAGATTCCGGAATCTGAAATTTAAAACTATAATATCTTTTTATTTTAAATTTGATTTTGAAATAATTTTTTTTGATGGTTTAATTTTTTTTTGTTCCAGCTCTTGGTTATTGATATAAATTATTATATGTTTGGCTTTTCTTTAATGAATCCTATAATTTTTTGTTTGACGATCACTTTTTAAGTAGTCTACTTCGTTAATTAATTTGTATAACCATTCAATAACTTTTTTTCTGCTTTCTTTTATTCGAATGCATTTTTTTTTTCTATTTGTAATTGTTTTGCCGTTCGCATAAGTTAGAATTGCATCAAATAAAATTTTTATTTTTTTAGCTTCAGAATTTATCTTTTTATGTTCTCGAAATAAATAAAGTCTTTTACAATTGAAATTGGAGAGAATTCACTCATCAATAATTTTTTTTTATCAAATCTATCTATTTTCTATTTAAAGTCTGAATAATCAGTATTAATATTAAGAAAGATGGCGTGAATTTTATTGGGAGAATTCTATTTAAATACCTTTTTAATTTTAAAATTTTAAATTAATAATTTTTTATAAAATTGAGTTGTGAATCTCATTACTCTTATGGGTAATACTTTTATTATTACGGATAACAGGATTGATTTGAGATTTTGAAATTCAAATATCATTTAAATAGAATTCTCCCAATATTATTTATCAAAATGTAGTTTTTTGTATGAGTTTTATTCTAAATTGAAAGTAAAAAACTTTTTTTGATTCATCCGCTATAGGGTCCGTTCTTTGATCATATATTTTAGTTAAGTATTTTTTTTAGTCTCATCATTATATAATCTAATGATAAGCAACATTCTTCAAGTGGATTTGATATTATATTTCATTGTTTACTCAAGCAAGCCCAAAACTTGGATCTCAATCTTCCACTTGAAGGAAAACGTTAAGATATTCATCCAAAACAGAGAATTATACAAATTTGGTCCTAAGTTGTGTGAAATCAATTCAATCACGCCTTTCAAATATTTTTTTAATTTTAAATAGCTTTATTTATTTATTTATTTATTTTTTGCTAAGCACATGTATCTACTTATTGCAGACAATTTTATTCAAGACATTGTTAGACACTAAATATGCGCACTTCTGTTAACAGATATTTGAACATTGATTCATCGTTGTGAGAGATTAGATCCTTATATTAGACTTATTGGTTAAATTTTTAATAGTGGGGAGATTTTTTTTCTTGGTTCAATAGGAGAGAAATTTTTTAATGCCACGTGTTAGAGTATAACATTCTCAAGCCCACATCTCATGGGCTGCATTATTTTGAAGCCCACATCTCTTGGGCCATAACTCTTTTGTTCGTTATACAACTCCATATGATGATCTGGGTGCCTTTGAAAGACATTGAACGAAGAGTAACATTATGCATGCAGCAATTACAGTTGTGCCTTCTTTTAGCTCATTTGCTTTTGCATCATGCCCCCTCCCAAAATACTGTAACATATGTTATTGGTTTTACCTAAAAAAAGTTTAGATAACAGGAACACGAAATAGTATGATTTCAGCTTATAGAATAATTGAGTTGGTTGGATCGGTCAAAAGATCTACCTTCGCATCACATTATTAATATAGCCATTTTGTAAAACGTTTCTAATTAAGTCACAAGTATCAATAAAAATAATTAGACGTATTAAATTTGTCATAACATTCAAGTAATTTTTATTGGATTAAACGTAGGTCAAGTTGCTTATGCCTATTAGATCAAATTACCCAATGAGATCCTGCCACCTAAGTTATTTTACACATAAGCAAGCCTTAGCCCCTTAAAACTTTCGGAAAAAGATTTGAAAAAACACAAGAGGGGTCATGGTAGGAGGAAGACGATATGGTTTTTCAATAGAACCTAATGGAATCAAGATGCTCTCTATTCCTAAAACCTAATGGAATTGGGATGCTCTCTGTTCAATAGATTTCAATTTGATTTTTCACTTTTGGCAAAAAAAGAAAAAAAAAAGATCTTGTTTTTAACTCTATTATTATTCTTTCTCTAGACTGAAACCCCCATAGTCCACACTTTGTACCTCATGATAATGTGCTTCACATCTTAAGATTCTAATCTGTTTATTGATCTCAAATTATTTTCTCCACTTTCTTGGTCTAGTTATTCTGTGAATCCTTATATTTTTAGCTTAGTGGTATGATTCTTTAGCATAATGAACCCTAGCAGGTCTCAATAAATGGAGTGGCATAACTTTGATTTGTTTGGTTGTGTGTTTTGTGATATCATCTCTGTCAATTTTGCTGTTGCAACTCCTTGACTATGGTCGCTGTCGCAGAAATTCACATAGGCCTTGCTCAAGGAATTTTACGGGGCTAACGGAGGCATTAACAAGTTAGAGGCTTATGTGTAAAAAAATAACTTAGGTGGCGGCAGGATCTTATTGGTTTAATTACTTGACCTAATGGACATAAGTAATTTGACCTAACTTTAGTTCATTTTTAATACTCCATGTTCTTATTATAGGGCATTAACTAACAATTCTCAAAAACTAATAAAAAAATTTTAAAAACATTAAATTTGTCTTAAAATGTATGTAATTTGTAATATTACCCTTGCTAATTACATTAAACTCTAATATCATCTTAATTACTTTCTCCCACTACCCATATTAAATATGAGTAAACACAAAAATAATATTTAATGCTCTTTGAAAACAAACAAGTGTCTTATAAAAAGGACTAAAAGCATTTATTAGTTAGTGCCTTATAATAAGGATTAGAGGGAGTATTATCCTTATTTATCACGCTAAACCCCAACATCATATTAATTTCTATTATCTCATTGTGCTTATTAAATACGAGCATATAAAAAATATTTAATACTCATTGAAATTATCAAAACATCTTACAAAAATACTTTTTTAGAAGACATTGTATAAAAATAGACTGTAGAAGATATTATCAACGGCTTCTTTAAGATTTTCTTAAAGTGTAAGGTTGTGAGTTTGATTCCATTACAGAGAGTATTACAGTTGCGTGAAATATAGAAAAATTATTTTCATTTTAATTTAATATATTCAACTATAATTTATCATGCATTTTTTTGCCCACAATTTGTCACGCATTTACTTCAATGGATTCATGGTTATATATATTAATTCCACAGTTGAAATTTAACAGAATTCTATCTTCGGATTTTTCCCCCCTTTATCTCGTCTTGATTATCCTAGGAGTCGAAGGGTCGGAGTTGCAATTTTATACAATTCTAACATTGAATTTTTTTCGCGTCTCTCATCTTGTTGACTTGGACTCAAAGGGAGATGAATCCAATGATTCCGAGAGAGACTGGTAACGAACAATATTGAAATTTGGATCTTCTTCTTAAGGATGGTAGCGAAAAACTTAATCTATAGCCATTATGAAACAATGAAATCATATATGTATACATATTATAATATTGACTCAACTATGTTAGCATCGTCATATATCCATATTACAACGGGTCTTCACAATAACGAAGGAGTGATATTCTTTCTTTCTTTCTTTTCTTAATTGTTAGGTAAAAGATAGCTAAATGTTCACTAATTAGTATCGCAAATTTTTTTGATACAGTACAGCAATTTCTTTTCTCTCAAATGAAAATGAAAACTGAAAACTTTTGTACCTAGCTAACAACTACGAACGGTATATGAGAGTTTTGAAATAAAGCCATTTAGTATAATATATGGACTTTGAAGTTTTTTTTGAAAAAAAATTATAGTCTTTATGTCTGAGCAATTTATTAGTGGGGTGACGATTTTCCATTTATATAGTCATAAATTAAGTTTTTGGATTTTATAATTCATTGGACTTGGTTTTTTAGCCGTGATGCACGGATTCATTCTCTGAGCCGAACATGCATTACCAATTAAAGGAAAAACCTTTTTTTTTTGCCATAATAAAATACTCCTACTTATCGGCAACATGTTAATAGTTGAATATATAAATATTCATATTATTTATTTATGCATAAATAAAAATGAAAGTAAAAATTTGCATATTCATTTTTTTAAAAAAATGAAAGTAAAAAACGTAAATTTTGATTTTATTGAATTTAATAAAAAGTATCCGTTTCTTTTTATATATGTAAAAATCAACGCAAAAATAAAATAAAGAGACAACATAATAGACCCCTAGTTTATGAAATAGGGGATCAAAGTTTGAAAAGAAAGAAATATTGCCTAAAATATGGAAATGGAAAAAGTAGTCATGCAATCTTTAGCAATAACGTTTGAATAAAGGGAAAATGATAGTAAAATAACACGTGAATTTGTAAAACCTAAATTGGTCTTTTAACATTTCAAAAAGACATGGACCAAATTAGATTTTTCAAATTTTTTGATGTGAACAGTAGTAGGATTTTACTATATGAGTCATGGGATTTACAAGAAGATCAGTAATGGATTTCAGTAGTTTTTTCTGATCTCTGTTTTTCTCTCTCCCTTTGACAGCACTATTCATCTGACACTGACTGACGCATAGTGACAGAAGAGAGAGAAATTTTCCCGTGACAGAGGAGAGAGGGGATTTTCACAAGTTGAGTAATGTGATTTGCAAGAATAGTAATAGAATTCGTTAGTTTGTAGACTACTTTTCACATCAACAAAATTAAAAAATAGAGGAGAGAGGGGGTTTTCCGCAAGTTAAGTAATGAGATTTGCAAGAATAATAATGAAATTCGCTAGTTGCATATAACTTTTCACTTCAGAAAAATTTTAAAACCTAATTTGGTCTATAGTACCTTGGTGCCTTTTTGAAATGTTAACAAACCAATTTGGGTTTTGCAATTTCAAATGGTATTTAAATGTCATTTTCCCTTAAATAAATAAGAGGCTGCAACTTGTTATGGCAATGAGACTCACTTTCACCAAATTGCTCAACAAATTCCTAGAGTTACAATGTACTTCCTCC
>JBAGKO010067170.1:0-23713 GCA_037177275.1 Acacia concinna | reverse complement strand
AAATCCCAAAAAGTCTTAGGAACTTCTTTATTTGGAATTAAAGAAATAATAGTACCATTAATCTCCTTGATCCTCATAGGCATTTGAAAAATGTCTTGGACTATATGGACAACAGATTCACCAACATTATCTTGTTGACTTTGAAAAAACAATGGATTTAAACCATTCGAGCCAGGAGCTTTCATTGAACCCATACTAAATAAAGCACGTTCAATTTCCTATCTATCAGCCATATGCCCTAATACTTCCAAAGATGCTGGGCAAAGTTGAGAATAAATATCACCAAAATTAATGGTTGGAAAACAAGACTGATCGTCATTATAAATATTTTGGAAAAAACAAGACCCTTCAAGCTTAAACTTTTTTGGATCATAACACCATTCACCATCTTCTCCCTGCAAAGCTAAAATAATTTTTCTTTTACACCGATCATTTGTAACTGCATAAAAATATCTTGTATTCTTATCCCCATGAAGATACCAATTAGACCGAGATTGTTGTTGCCACATCATCTCTTCCTTTACAAGGCACTTTTCTAAATCAAGCCACACTTCATCACGCTTTTTACTTCAAAAAACACTAGTCAAATCTCTCTTATTAATTTCTTCCAGATCAGATAGCAAACAAGACTTCCTTTCATTGATATTACCAAAGACCCTCCTATTCCATACCTAAACATCTGACTTAAAATTCTAAATTTTATTTTGCCAACTATTCACACTATTTCATGCTTTTTTCACCACATCAGAGAAACTATCATCCGTAATCCAAGGTGCAAAAAATCAGAAACAACTATCATACTTCACTTTGACTCTCTCCTTGAGTTGTAACATAAGCGGGCAATGATCAGACTTCAACCTCGGTAGATGAATTACATAATACATTGGAAAACCATCCATCCACTTATAATTTGCAAGAAACCTATCAAGTCTGCTACTAATAAGACCCCGAGTCCATGTAAAGAATGGGCCATGAAAAGATAACTCCTCTAGACCACGCTCATCAATCCATTCTACAAAATTACGATATGGACCAACTTGGCACCTATTTGTCTTAGTTCATCATACTTCAAAGTAGCATTAAAGTCACCCCCACAATACCACTTCCCAACTCAAACATCCTCAATACTCCTTAATTGTTTCCATAAAAGTCTACGTTGAACAAATTCAGATGACCATAGATGACTGATAATTCCCAAGCATCAAGTTTATTCATGTTAAAAATCCCATGAATAACTTGTTATATATATGATTAGTTTTGACGATATCAAATATAGATGTATCATATTAAGAGCAAAAGTTTATATCATGTATTTATTGTCTTATGTTGACTAACTATTACACTAAATGTTAAATATCTTGTAGATTACTCAAGTTAAAAAAGATGATATCAAGTTGAGGTTTGGAAGATAATCAAGAAATAGACAAGAAAATATTGGAAAGAGAAGGAAGAAGACTTCAAGATAGAGTATGGTGAATGATCAAGAATGAAGATATCAAATGAGGAGAAGTCATAAAAAGAAAGAAGTTCTCTTTTGAGCTAAATTGTGAAGAATAATTATTAAAAAAGAAGATAAGACATTTGAAGAAACAAGAAATTGCTAGATCTAATGAGTAAATCAAGTTTCAAGGCCATATATGGTATTGGAAATATCTATGATCAAATGGTGGTGGGAACGGCTCAAATTGAAGCTAAAATGACCACATGGGAAGTTAAACCATAAGGTTAGGATAAAACCTCTAGGGAAGTGGAAAATTAGAGCAAAACCTTAAGGTAAGAGGCAAACCTTGAGGTTTTGAGGAGTTTTTGAATGTTCTATTTTTAGTTAGCAAAATAGAGGTTCAATGTTTTAGCCATATCTCTTCAACCAAAGATTCGATTGAGCTAATTATTATTTCATATGAAACTAGACTTAAAATGAAACATATGGACATCAAGAACATGATGAAACAAGTTTAAATGAGAGAGATATGCTTCTCCAAAGTTGGTGCTTAATTTGCTTTAGATAATCCGGACAAAGTTTGATGTTTATGTCACATCTCTCAAACTACAACTCCAATTGAGATGATTCTTCTTGGGTATGAAACTAGACTCAAATATATTTCCAATGAATATAATATCACCAAAAATGAAGATGATATGAGGGCGCTGTGAATTTTCAAAAATGACGATGTGGCTTGACATATGTTTCAAAATAGTCTATATTCTTCAGTTCATGTGTTTTAGAATACAATGAATTTGAACCTGATTCTTTTTGCATTGAAAAGAGAACTCAAAGAGATTTCTAGGGATATATAATTTACTAGATTTGGAACTAAAATGGTAAGATAAATCAAGGTATAAAAATTGTGTGTTTTCTAGAACCTTTGTTGGGAAGTAAGGATTCGGTGAAACCTCACCACATGACGAGGTTTGGCCAAAACCTTGCCATTAGGTCAAGGTTTTCCCAAAACCTTGATGTTGTCAAGGTTAAACCTAAACCTCAAGGTTGGGTAAAAATCTCAAGGTTTTAAGACTCTCGCTACAATGGCAAGGTTTGTCATAGTAAGGTTTGACCAAAACCTTGATGTTGGCAAGGTGCAACCCAAACCTCGATGGTAGGATGAAGCCTCGAAGTTTCACGCCCTTCCAATAACAGCAAGGTTTACACCAAACCTTGATGTTGGAGCAAGGTTGGATGAAACCTTATTGTCTTGAGGAAATGGGGTAAACCTCGAGGCTGGTCCATAACCTTGAGGTTTGACCAAACCTTACTAGTTCAACAAGTTTTCATCAAAACCTTACAGTTATGATTCGAAAACTTGCTGGCCACAAGAAACTTAACAAACCTCAAGGTTTGTCAAAAAAATCAAGGTTTGAACAAACCTTGCTAACACAATAAGTTTTCTTCAAAACCTCTCTATTATAATTCAAACCTTGATGTTGGGACAAGTTTTGCTAAGTTGAGGCAAACCTCATTGTTTGCTCCAAACCTCAAGGTTTGTGTGATCTAGAAAACATAACATCGTAATGATAATTTTTTATTCAATTATATACTTATGATTATTGATACACATTGTCTCTAATAACTTATTCAAGTTATCATATGTGTTTAAGAACATATTAGAAACTTCAAAGAAGGGATCAAATACAAGATTGAAAAACGTGTAATTATGGTAGAACTCCAATGGCTATATTTCAACGGGAAGAAAAATTTCTCAAAGAGCCTAACGGATAATTCACCTTCTTCAACGGCCATCAAATTCACACCAACTATAAAAGGAGAAACATTTAAAATGATAAAGGTGACAATGGATGAGAGCTTGCATGTGAATGGTATTAAAATGCCAACCCTCTTATTCTAATATCTCATACTCTCTATTTCTTAACAATCATGTAATATACCAATAGAGAGAGTCTTACGTTTTGAACCTCGGTGATTATTCATCTATTCTTCTGAGAGAATATTTCTTGTAAATCCTTATCATTAAGTTGTATCCTTACGGGTTGTAAGGGGGAGTAATTCTGAGAGAATCACAAAGGCTTTACAAGTGCTCAATGTAAACTTGTTGTATGTAAAGGTTCTCAAGTACCTAAGAAACTTGAGGAAGTGTAGCGGCTTCTCTTGTATCCAATTCAAACAAGAAGATAGTGAATTGCAAATCTTAAGTGGAGCTTGAGGATTGGACGTAGGTCAAGTGGAGGACCAAACTAGGATAAATCTGTTTGTCACCTCTCTTCCCTTATCTCTTATATTTCTAGCATATATAATTCGATCCATTAACTTTGTATTTATAATTTATTGTTTTCATACTCTCAGTTTTAGCTAATATGCAAAAAGATGTTCAAAATCTATAAAGTTTTATATTACACCCAATTCACCCCCTCTTGGGTAACAACCAGTTTCAACAAGTAATTCTAGAAGCTAACTTATAGTAGTATATAAATCAATTTTATTTTAGAGAAAATCCAATATAAATCCAATTTAAATATCAAAATCTAAATCTAGACCTATACATTTAACAAAATATGATAAGGTTATGCCTGATTAAGAATCTTTAAATCTTATCAAAAGACTTGAAGGTCTAATATAATTGAAAAGGAAAATTGAAGGTAGATGTAGCCCATATTTTTATTATTTCAAGGGTATTTAATTAAGATTTTATCTTTATTTTTAGTTAATTTGTTGAGTTTAAGTCTTTTGATGTAGCCCATCCACACTATCCACGGTCCACAGCAATAATACCATCCAACATTTGCTGCAGCTGACCCACAAGATGGAAACATCGGAAGCATGATAAGGTTTCCTTAGCAAGAAAATAGGCAGCTTGATTATTCCATCGGCCTACATGTTGCAATTGCACTGTCCAGTCGCGTCTCAAAAGGCTTCGAGCTTCTTCAATAATATAGTAATCAACATGCGTTTCATTACTTTCTCCTAATATCAACTGTATGGCCTCAACTGAATCATATTCAAAACAAATCTGACGTGAGCCCAAATCCCATGCTAACTTCAATCTATGGACTCAACTTCAAATCTCCGTGGTTAACATGTCTCCCTCCAACAATCGAAACATAAAACCACGTATAAAGTTACCTAAATGATCTCTGATTAGCCCACCACATGCAGCATTCTGGGATACATGAGAAAAAAGCCCCATCAACGTTAATTTTCAGCCATCCTTACTTTGGAGGTTTCCATCCATCAGTCCTCCTTCTAGGACCTAGATGAGACATTGATCCCATGATAAATTTAGCCTTTTCTAGATCCACCAGCAACTGATTGCAAACGTAGACCGCCACTCTTCTTGTGCTCTATTCCTATTCATGGAAAGATTCCAACGAAACCATTCATCAAAACATAGAGAACAGAAACGTCTCCATGCCATAGGGTGCACTAAATCCTTCCACAATTGCTTCCAGTAAGGGCAATCTCTTAAGACATGCATCAAGTCTTTTGTAAGCAGTCTTCCTCGTGCCACCAACCAAATCAAGGTTCAACATCATTCCGGAATTCAAAACTTCCAAATCTTATTCCAAATAGGGTCCACTAGTTCTTCGTCATGAAGAAGATTTTCGTAGGCTGATTTGACACTAAAAGAGCCATTACGAGACCATCTCCATGATACTCCTCCATCTACCAAGTGAACCAACCCATCTTTAACCTTGTCCCATGTGCTTTTAATCCCCTTCCACACATTAGATCCTTGCTTATAGTGTACACGACATTAGATATTAAGTCATGTCCACACTTATATTTATCCCTGAGCACCCTAACGCAGAAGTCATTTCGTCTTGTAACAAGTTTCCAGCCTAGTTTCATCATGTAAGATTGGTTATGGTGAGAGGCAAAGCGAAGACCAAGTCCCCTTCTTTCCTTTGGCTTACAAACCTCCTCCCACGCCACTAAGTGAGGTCATTTATTGTCTTCATTACTACCCCACAAAAATTCCTATTACATTTATCCAGCATAGAAAATGAGGATGACGGCAATAAAGCTGTCTGCATCACATATCCAGGAATTGCTGAAGCCACAGAAGAAATTAATGTTCTCCAACCACCCATGGAAATAGCATTACTTTCCATTTAGCTATCTGCTCCTTAACCTTATCTATGACATTAGCAAAGTCCGCCTTTGTAACTCGCATGTGGTTAAGTTTAACCCCAAGTTATTTTACTAAGTCACTAGTCTGAGTAAATCCTAATCATAGGTGGACTCATCCTTCTATTTTATCAATAACCATCGCTTGCGGTTGTTGTTAATCATATATACAATATTGTGGCAAAAAAAATCCTATATACTTAACACATGTCCTTTCTTTTAAAAAGAAATTAATGACTATGGATACCTATATGATTTTTTTAATCACATATTAAATCATGGGGTACAATTAGCTCTTAGCTTTTTTGTTTTATTATTATTATTATTATTTACGAGGGGAAGTTTTGATATTGTTAGGAGCTAGAAAGTAAAAAAGAAAAAAAAAATACTAACCGTGTTACAATTAAAATAATACAAATCAATTTTTCTTTATATTGTACCTTTTACTTTTGAATATTTTTATATGGTTAAATAACATTTTTATTTATAATTCAATTTTTTATTTAAAAATTTAGAATTCAATTTTCAAAGTACAAACACATTTACCAATGAGATTATAATTGTTTTAGATTTATTTATTTTTGGTTTTAAATTGAAAGTGAAAACATTGTAGAAAGTAAAATTTATTGTAAAAAAATTTAATAGGATGGGACGAAGAATTAGTTCCCTATTATAATGGATATACATAACTAAATATTTTTAAGGGTGGAAGAAATTTTAATAATCATTTATAAAAATTAAATTTTTAAAGTTAAACATAATATAAAGACGGTTGAATTACCTAAATTCTAATTTGAATTACTGAATTTAACAAATTATGTATTAAGTTATGCATCATAATTAGGGATTTAAAATTTGATCAAATTACCTCCATATCCCTTAGTTTTATTGAAAATATTAATTAATTCTTTAAAGTAGGAGTATGTGCATTTTTTTTATCTTAGGTGTATATATAATTGAAAAATGTGAATTATTATTTATTACAATATTCCATAGGTATTTTCATAAGAGATTTTTTTTTAAAATAATAATCATGGATTATATTCAGGATATATATACCTATATTGGATTTAAAATTTAAATTGGACACATAAAATTTGTAATAAAAATATAAATATGAAAAAATGATAATAAATCTCTACGTGAGTTCGTAGATCAGCTGTTACAATAGATTCCAATTTATTCTACTACATTATTTTATATAACTGAATATTGTATATAAAAAGAATATTGCGTATAATTAATATTTGAAAAGAAGTATGTAAACATGCATGAACAAACGAGTTGTGTAGTACTTCATGAAGAATTAATTAATAGAGCAAATAATAGAGTTATGTTTTTAAGTTTTTTTGTTTTAATAATTGAGGGATATGAAGCTAATTTAACTGAAATTTTGAATCCCTAATTAAGACTTATAATATGATATATAATTTATTAAATTCAATTAGTAAAATTTAAATTTAAATAATTTAACCATCTTTATATAGAATAAAAAATTTTAAGTTTAATGTAGGTTTTTCTTAAAAAATTGACGAACAAACAATTTGAATGGCAATAGTCATTCTATAAACTAATAACTCTTAGGCCCCTGTTTATTTGCTTTAGGGTGTCGTTTTGATATTAATAGTTTTACAATTGAAATAATAAAAATAAAAATTATATAAATAATTATTTGTTTGGGGGTGGGGGAATTTTGATATTAATAGTTTTACAACTGAAATAATTAAAATTATACAAGTAATTTTTTACTTTAGTTATTTATTAAAATATAAATCACTAAACCTTTGTGAAAAATATAAATCTAAATATTGATAACTCATTGATACATGAAGATAAATATTTTTAATTATTTTTTTAGTAAAATAAACACTAATTTTGGTTTCTCTACAATTTTCAACTTTACCCTGTGTATTACTATGAGAAAAGGTATTATATTTGTGTATAAATTATAATTAATGTTAGTTGTGAAATTAGGCGAAAACAAAGAGGATATAAGAAAACTGAAACAAACAGGATATACACCTTAAAAAGAATGTTATAAAAATGATAAATACTAAAATAAAATTCTTAAACAATAAATTTATAAATATCTTGGGGATCTCAAAATTTTGTCCATTGTTATCCTTCCAACTAATATAAGTTTATATCACCTGTATCTCAATAAATTTTTTTCCTCGGTATCTCAATATTTTACCTAATGTTATCTCTATATCACACCTTTTTCTTTTTAGACAAAGGTCTATTATAATGTATCCATAACATGAAAATTAAAAAAAGTAGCGTAGCAATTTTTTCATATTGGTATGTGTGTATTTTATTTGGAGTCCAAAACATTTGTTTTATATTAGCTTGATGTGATTTTTAATTAGTTGGGTGTTTATAAAAAAAATTAACGGATAATATATTAAGAAAATAATATAAATATTTACGATAAATAATTAAACATAGGAAAAAATTTTACGTTAAACCCATCTATTTTTTTGCCGAATATGTGAAAGTGTGAAACTCATATATAATGGAATTATAATGGTTGGAGATAAAAACAATGACTCTGAAGGGGGGAAAAAAGAAATAAAACAATGGCATAAAATTAAAAAAAAAACAAAAATATTAAACTTTATGACATTGATAGGTCCATTATTTAATTAAAAATGATGAAAAATAAATTAATTAATGGTAGATGGTTAGTTATGAGTTTAATATATTTATTTAATTAGAATTAGTTCTAAAATTTAAAATATACATTCGTTTGCATTACTTCAAAAAAATATGGATTGTTTCATAGAACAAAGGAAAAAAGTAGATAATGACTAAAATAAAATGACTAAAACTCAATAGAGAATGATTAAAATTGAGTAGATAATGACGAAAACAAAATGACTAAAACTAAAAAGAGAATAACTAAAACTCAACAGAGAATGACTAAAATATAACCAATTTTTCGCCCATCACTTGTCTTTTCCGAAATTCGAGTCACTTTTCTGGGTTTTTTATATTTGTAGGGTATTTATCTATCTTTCTCCCAAAAAAGTATAGGATGGGGTGGTAGAGAATATATGAGGTTTAGGTAGTAGGAGTGATCTGGTATTTTAAATTTTATATTTTAGTATTTTATACTTCTAAATGATAACCATTCTTAATTAAAGTCACTCAAATAAATATTATTCATAGTTAGTCCCTTTCCTTAATTGTCCTTTTAATTAATGTTTCAAGTCACACATATTGTGATTTCATTGTTCAACTTTTTTTCTTTTCTTCATCTACCATTGTGTTTGTCTATTTATAAATTTTCTTGCAGATGATATCAATCCGCGCAACGCGCGGGTAATAAAGTATTGTTATATACATAACTCATATTCATTAATTTTCATTTTTTTTCATTGTGCCTGAATTCAAACTTACAACTACAACGACAGTATACAAAATGTCATCTAATTTAACAATAATAACACTGGCATGTTTATCCAAATATTAACAATAAAAAGGTTAAATATAACGTGAACCCCTTGCAATGTTTTTCTGGTGATACTCAATATGTTAGGGCTTGTTTGGGTGTCAGCTTTTTTGGCTTATTGATAATTACTTTAATAAGTTAATAAGTTTATTTGAAGTAGAATGTTTGGATGGCAAAAAAAAAAAAAACTACTTTGTAGCTTTTTGAGCTTAATGAGCATCAAAATATGAAGCCAAAATTTGTGGCTTTTGTGGTGGTAAGGAGGTGGGGGAGGGGGAGAGAGAGAAGGGCAAAAAGATTATTTGGTTGAATTTTTTTATAGAGTCAATATATTTACTGTCTAAAAAAATTTCCAACTAACTGTTATTAGTCTCCAAATAATTTATGTGTACTCCCTAATTTTCCTTATACATTATTTTCATTTTTATCATTGGTTGGGCCACAAATGACAATCATACCATTATATTTCTGAAATTCAGATTTCTAGACAGAATTTTCACCTAACTTAAAATTCATATCTAATTGTAAAAATATTCAATTGAAGTGATTCTAAAGCTCAAGTATCCCTTATTAAGTTTAGTTTTAGGGAAAAATACTTTCTTGATTCAATTGGAATCAGAAAATTCCCACTAATTTCATTTTTTTACACTGCTCCAAAAGCTAACAAATTTCACTAGGCAAACTTCAAAAATTCATATATCTTAATATATACATCTAAATCATGCAAATAACAAATCAACTTAAAGCTTGACATGTCTAGTTTTATACTGAAAAGTTTCATGAATTTTGAACATAATTTGTCTAGGATAAACTGACATACAATAAGACTACAGCTAGTTTCATTCTAGAAATTAGACAAAATTTATTTGTCTATGGTTGTTACACAAAAATTGACTATTTTATTCCCCTTATCTTTTCATATACTTAGGGAATTTGATGAATAAAAATTTGGAATGTTACACATCTCTTACTTATTTGTAAATAAAAAAATTCTTTTAAAAATTTCATCATAAGTCACTTTTCTACTTATTATCCAAACATGTTTTATAAAAAAAAAGTCACTTATGTAAAGTCACATCCAAACACAACAACTTTTGATAAGTCACTTATTTTTCTGAAACTATTTATCATAAGCCTATAAAAAAAATAAGCCATTTAAATTAAGCCGCGTCCAAACGGGCCCAAAGATGTTTCCAAAAAAATCTTCTTGATAAAAATTGTACTTAGCCCAATGTAACATCTGACATTTTTTAATGTCTAGATAAGGTATTCAAGATGAACAGTTGCCTTAGTCTGTAGAGGATTGAAAGATCTCATAACAATTGAAGTAAAATCTAGGGAAGGACCTAAGTATGAAAGAGAAAAAATTTTGCAAAGATTCAGGACAAAATGGGGACAAGTTCTAAAGCCCAAAAATTTCCATAAAATCCTAGTAAATGGTACAGGTGCCCAAAACATTACAAAACAATCGGAATAATTTTTTGAGGTCTAGGGAATTTTTAGTGAATTTTTAAATATTTTCATAATTTTGGCTGGATAGGGTTTTCAGCCAAAAATTTGATATTATTAGATATTTCGGGATCTCAGTATTTTGGATTAAGATTAGAGAAAATTATTACATTATTTTAGAGAATTTATGAAGCTGGTTGGAAGTCAAAAAAAACCCAGAGATATCAACAAAAATTGCTAAAGGTGGGTAATCGTAGGTAAAATGGATTTTTTGGAGAGAAATTATTTCTGGGAGTTCTAAACGTCTAAAAGTTTTAAAATTTTTACAATAGCCTTTTAGATATTTTAGAGAAATTTTGGGAATTTTTAGACAAGTACATAAATTTCTAGAATTTTTTGAAATTCGAGCCAAAAGAGGTAATTTTTCAAAAATATAAGAAGATCCAATGGGGCCCACATGGGACCCAATAAAGTTGCCACCCAACGGGTGCTTGTTGCCCAAGAAAAGCCCTTCTAGATGGTGACACTTGTCAAGCTTAGATAGGACCACATGAAAAATTTAGAAAAATTACACCTAAAGGCCCAATAAATATTTGCACTTTGACCTCTCTTAAAAAAGTATAAATACCCATTCCTCTTCTCTTCATGCCAATCCCCTCTCCTCTCTCTGGAAATTTTGTTCTCAAAGTGAGCCTTATCCAAAGGAAGTTCGAGCGGTCTTGTCCCGATCTTTAATATAAGTAAGTTCTAGTCTTCTCTCTCTTTTGAATTCCTTTATTTTCCACCAGTTTTAGAGTAGTTTTAAGGGGAGGTTCTGTCCAATTGGGATGGCCTGAATAATGAACCTAAGGGGAGGTTTTATCCAATTATTCCGGCCAAAACAAGCATTCCGAAGGGGAAGTGCTATCTAATTTTTTAGAACCAGGATAGCATTTCCTAGAAGGAAGTGTTGTTCGACTGTCACAGACCAAAATGGCATTACCTAGGGAGAACTGTTGTCCAACTGTCTGAGACTAAGGTAAGGATTCTAAAGGGGAGATGCTGCTCAACCAACGGGTCTAGTTTTTCAGACACATCTAAGGGGAGATGTTGCCTAACTGTCTCAGTCTGAGCAGAGGGAACAGGCCCGCAGGTGGGACTTATAGGGTGTTCTATCGAGGGGTACTGGTAGGGGAAGGATATGGTCCAAGTAATGGAAAACCAGGACGCTAAGGGGTATAAGAGAGGAAGGGATGTAGTATACTATTAGAGGTAGATAGTAATGCCTTGTATTGTGGTCTGTATAGGCATTATAGAGAGGCGTATCAGTAATCCTATATGCTGAAAATAGAGAAACAAAGCTATATCACCATGCAAGGAATATCCTACAGTGTTGTTTGTTGTATGCTCATATGTTGTGCTCTGGTTACGTTAGCATGTATGCATGAGAGGTATGACTCCTTGTACATGCCTTAGCTACTTGAATTTGGGTTGAGTCACGTGCACACTCTCGATACATAGTATGTGCCAGAAAGAGGGCACAAAAGAGGTAGTATGAGCATTGCATATAGTATAATTGTATTGCATTACATGGTTTCAGGTTATAATTCTGCTACTGAGATTTCTCTAGAAACCTTACCCTTTCCACAATGCAAGTGAAAGCTCTGAAAGAGGCCGAACAAGGGAACGAGCTTAGACATAGAGATTTATACTTTCTGTTTCTTGTCATGTATCCATATACAATATGATCAGTGTATCATATGGATTTTGGTTTTTGTGCCTCTGTTAATAAAGAAAAGTCGTTTCTATGTTCTGTCTGTGTCAAAAATTTTAAGTTTATATGTTTCGACATACAAACACGTCAATGATTCCAAAAGCCACTGTAAGAAAAGGTAAGGGAATAAAAGTAGGGTGTGACACCCAACATCAATTTTCTTTTTGGTAAAATGAGCTATGATGCCACTCTAAATGTTGGCAATTTTATTTTATTGATACATGGTAAAGGGCACACCTTTATTTTTATGTCTATTTATAATTTATTTGCATTGACTTTATGAAACGAAATGTTAATTACCTAATGTTATATGAAATCATCATAGATAGATGAGAGATGTTTTCAATAATTCCTGTAAGAGAGTATTAAAATTAAGATATAGGAGTGTGATTATGAAAAAGTATATGCGGGTATTATTAAAATTGGTTGTGACATGAGATTATAAATTCAACTAAAATAATCATAACAGGCTTATGTATACCAATCTTCAATTTTTATTTTTCCATATATAGGGTGTGTTATGATATTTTAACAACATTTCAAAACCTTTTGATTAAAAATTTGTTAAAAATGTAGACCTGAATTTATATTTTAGTAATTTAAGTGAATTTAATGGGTTATTAAAAGATTAATGAATTAATTAAATTTTATTTTGGGTAATTGAAATTAACAAATTATAAATTTGGTTATTTGTAACAATTAAGAATATAGAAATTAGGCCAAATTACATTCATGATCTATCATAAGGGAAGAAGGAAAATGGATTATAAGCATCAAGATCACTAAATGTAAATATACTTGACGTTAAACCAGAGTTAATTCACAGATGACAAGAATTTAGGAACTATTTTATGATACAATCAAATTACCATTTCAACCTTAACGATATAGATAGAAGGCTCTGATGCCATATGTATGTTAAACATATAATATAAACTCAAATTATGAGTTTCACAATGGAAGTATTGCATACCTCTTGTCATAGCATATTTGATTATTGTGTTCTTTGAGATTTGCTTGAATTCTTTTGCACGGGAATATTTGGTACAATGATGGACTATTGAACACCATCATCCGTCAAGGAATTTGTGATTGAACAAACAAACTTCTTTTAAGGGAGAATTCCAGAAAAATACCTCCCCAAATTCAAAAACCCCAAAAGGGATGTTAACATTTCAAAAAGACACTAAGGTACCATGGATCAAATTGGGGTTTTAAAATTTTGCTGACATGAACAGTGACCATCATGAAGTAATGAAAACCATTACTCTTTTGGTGAAAATCAGACACTGTTCACGTCACGGGTAGATTTCTCTCTCTCCTCTGTCATATGAACATTGTCAGTGTCAGATGAACAGTGCCGTCAAAGGAGGGGAGAGAAAAAGTAATCAGCACGAAGTAGCGAAAACCATTACTTTTCTTGCGAAAACCATTACTCAAATGGTGAAAATACACTACTATTCACGTCAACGAATTTTGAGGGGGAGAGAGAGTGATCAGCACGAAGTAGCGAAAACCATTACTCTTCTTGCGAAAACTATTACTCATCTTGCGAAAATCACTACTGTTCATGTCAGCGAATTTCAAAATCGTATCTATCCGAATTACTGTTTGCAATTATGTTTTGTATTTTTAATTTATAATGAACAATTGTGATGTGTCTTTGTCGTGTGTTGTTAGGTTTCTGAATATAGAGACTGCATATATATTCAAAAACCCAGAACTTGATATAAACTTGGACTTAATAACACAATTAATAAAAGCAAGCACTATGTCACAGACTTGTCTCTTACAAGCACCCATGCAGCACTTAGCTTCTCGTCACTCCTCACAAACTAGCCAAGTCAGCCTTTCAACCCAAAGACTCAAGAGAATGCGTAAGGGAAAGGACTCTGTATTGAACTGAAGAGAACTTAACAAAGGAGATTACAAGAGAGAACTCAACTCTTGGATCCCTCTAGGTTCTCTCTTGTAATCTCCTTTGTAAAGTTCTCTTCAGTTCAATACAGAGTCCTTTCCATTACGCATTCTCGAGTCTATGGATTGAAAGGCTGACTTGGCTAGTTCGCGAGGGGCGACAAGAAGCTAAGTACTACATGGGTGCTTGTAAGAGACAAATCTGTGACAACTAGCTGCAAACACAAGAAGAGAGTCCCTCACAACAACAATAAATTAAAGGATTTGAATAATTCAAGTAAAATGAGTATTCTAAAAAAGAAAACCCAAGGAAATTCATTGCTGGTGAAAATAGGGTTGATAGTGTATGGCAACAATAGGGTTTCTTACCCAGATATTGGTACACACTCCTCACAGCAACAATATCAGTTTTTCCGTAGGCTGCCACCACTTTGCTGGTTGTTAGAGCTCCGATGACAACTTAAGTAATATGATTACCTATTTGAGTATATAGATTGACTACTTTAGCTCTTTAAATATTATTTGGCCTCATTGACAAATTGAAAAAAGATAATGACAATTTGAGTAGAGTGATTGATAACTTGAGCTCTCCAAGTTATTAATAGTTATACTAAACTTGTCATTAGGTTTTTTCAACTTATCAAGGAGGCCGAATACGGTTTAACGAACTCAAATAGTCAATCTATATACTCAAGTTAATCACATTATCCCAATTGTCACCGAAGCTCCAACCACCAGTGTTAGAGCTTTGGTGGCTCCCGGCAAGCGTTCTTTCATTTTTGTAAAAAAATTAATGTTTAGGTGCATTTTGATAAAAAGATAACATTCCAAAATCTTAGTTTATCATTTGCATGTGTTGACAAACTTTTAAAGGTATTCATATGGTATTTATATATCTTTTTTCTTTATATAGTTATCTATATAAAATTTGTTCATTATGTTAAAAAATATTAAGACTGGGCGCATTCCTCCATACTCCTATCATAAAAATTATATAATACATGTAAAGTCTTTTAGTTATGTTGCTCCCTTTGTTAAGGTGGCACAAAAAACATGAATCACGTTTTTAAGGACCACCCCTTACCATCATCAATATGGAGACAATTACTCCCATTTATATATGAACATCGATTTCTTTAGCAGTGATTTCATCTAATGGCTAAGTAAGGTTTTGAAGGCTTTAAAGATTGATACTTTATCACATTATGCATCACAACTTGAAAATTGTTGTAAGAAAGAGATTATTTGAAATGAAAACATATGCCATAGCAAGAATCCTCACACAAGTTAATTCTATAACCGCTCAAGTTTTTCATTAACAAGATCTATTTGGTAAAGTATCATAGTTACCATACTTGCATATATTTTTTTCAGCTTTTACTTAGAGAGTTGCTTTCAAATGAATGCAATTACCATTCCATTAAAAAAAATTATTTCACTTATTTTTTAAGTATAAGTTATCCATGTAGGCCAGCCTAAAACGTGTCCTACAGTAATAGATAATAGACAATAGACGAACCTTGGCCTAGAGTAATGTTCTTTGTAAATTATAGCATATAAACACTAATTTTCATTGCCAACCATAACTTAAAAGTGGACCCAAGCAAAAAAAATGTGGTCATCAAGCTTCGCCATAAATCTGGCTAGGGTTTTTATTGTGCAATTCTCTCACTTTGCATTTAAATAGATAACACATAATCCTTATTTAAATCCAAAATAGTTGAGCTTTGATCCTTATGAATCTCACATGTTTAATTCATTAATTAAATATATAACATCTATAATAGTTAGAGCTACTTATGGGATAAATTGAATGCCCACTTGCTTGACCTATATATATTAGTATTTATAAAAGGAAGGCCACTTGTTTGATAGAAGAGGGGACATTTGTAACTAGCTAAGCGAAGTTTCATGACACCTAGTAAATTGATAAATTAAAAATTGTAATAATAATAATATTATTATTATTTGTGGGCACCACTATATGACATTATTATAACTTTCTCATTCATTCTTTAAATCTAAAACTAATTAAAAATTTTGAACATGAACAAAGATAAATTAAAATGTTTAATCGATTATAAATAAAGGTTGGTCCCTTTAGTAAGGAGGTCAGTTCATAAGCATAAAGTTGGGTTAAAATCCTATTGATATAAAAATGTAAGCATTTATTGAGCTCGAAGACATGATCTAACTGCGACCCCACTCATATGAACTTTGAGTTATCAAAAAGATTTAATATAGTATAAAAAAATTTATACCAAATCCTCATATGATCCCAACTTAATAAATTTTCTTAATATGATAATGTCCTTTAACTTGCATAATTTTTAAACATTCCATATAATCAAATTATATATATAATTATCTAATATCACAAAAAAGAGAAGGTAACATTAGAGTATAGATTTTTTTTATACATGATGAAATCTAAGAAACAAACAGAAATAAAAATATTATTGCTAACCAGGTCAAGCCTATCTACTAAGTAGAATTCAAGCTCCATATTGAGTGCTCTTTTCGCAAGGTTATCTGCAATTGGGTTTAGGTTTCTTGGGATGTGACGAATCTTTACTTGCCAACTACGCTCCAATAAGCTTTGAATCTCCAAAACCAAGCTTCGTTGCATGTGTATTTTGGTACATCCTTCTCGACATAATCTCCAGGCATCAAGATAATCTGTAAGTGAACCACCTTCTTTATACCCATGTCCCAAGCTTACTTTAAACTAGTGAAGTAGCCCTATAGCTCAATACTTTAAAATCCCTCCTACTAAATTCCCATCATGTATACCCTATAGAAGTTACCTTGTGGGTCCCATATACTTCCTCTACAAGCTACCGAGCAGAGAAGTTCCAAGAATTCACCATCCACAGAGAGTTTATAATAACATAATGAGATTATTGTTGAGTGAGCCTCAGGCATTTCATGACTCCCTTGCAAGTTCACATTATGGCATTGCTTGTTGTTTCTTTGTATGGAATAAGTTATGGCAACTACACGGATCTTCAAAGAGCTAAGATCTATATTAAGCCCTTCAAAAATCTTTTCATTTATAAATTTTCATAGCAGTCAGCACGACAAGGCAAAAGATTCTACCCATTTAGTGTCATCCACAGAACCAACTAATTTAGATGAGTTTAAAGCACATCATTTCCCATAAATCTATATTAAAGAACTTTATCCTGTACTTGCCATGAATTATGCTCTTCTAGAAACTTTTAATTATTGGACAATCTCTTAAAACATGTAATAAGTGTTCTATACCCTCTCCACATACTACACAAGTAGCATCTTCTGTCATTCCACGTTGTACTCTAAATGCATTTGTTAATAACTTGTTATGCAATATGGCCCATAAGTAGGTCTTACATCGTTGCGGAACTTTTAATTTCCATACCTTATTCCAAATTGAAGAGGGACAAGAGTTATCATTATGGATCAAGTTGTATGCTGATTTCACCGAATAGCACTCATGAGGCTCAAGTTTCCATCTCACTTCATCTTCCTCATCCTCAAGTATAATCTTCTTAAAGCCTTTATCTAATAAATTCAAATTGTTTTTTATACCGTTCCAAAATCTGAATCCAAGTCTTGAGTTGTTGATTTGAGGCAAAAGATTAACACCACATTTATACTTGCTTTAATTACCTTAGCCCAAAGCTCATATTTCTTCTTTATAAGGCCCCAATCACCCTTTAAACATAATGTCTGATTTTGAATTTTCATATGATGTAAGCCTATCCCACTTTTTCTTTTCTCTTTACAGACTATGTCCCAACCTACAAGATGAGTTTTCTTCTTTTCCAGTGTAGAGCCCCACAAGAAGCTCCTTACTCTACTTTCAACTTATTCACATATTATGGCCAGCAAAATTGCAGTTTGCATAGGGTAAACAGGTATAGGATTAATGACTAAGGACACCAAAGTATGTCTACCTGTCAATGCCAAATAATTCGTTTTCCAATTGCTAAGTTTCACTTTTACCTTATCTATAACATATTGATATATATCATTAGTAACTCTTTGATGATGTAAGGTAACCCCAAATATTTTCCTAAATCAATTGTTGGAGTAAATCCCAAAAGCTCACCTAACTGTTGGACTTGAGTATGATTAACATTTTGAGAGAAGAAAATTATAGTTTTTGCATTACTCACCTTTTATCCTGAAGCATGATAAAATCTATTAATACATATTTAAATCACCTCCACTTAATCCATTGAAGCTTCTGACAATAATATAAGATCATCTTCAAAGAATAAATGGGATAGTGGAGGACCATCTTTGAAAAGTTTAATAAGCTTCCAATCTCCCCTGGACACCTCCTCCTAAATGATATAAGCAAGTTTCTCTATACATATAACAAACAAGTATGGAGAAAGAGGATCACCCTGTTGTATGCCCTTAGAAGGTAAAAACTCTCGAGTGGTGCTACCTTCCCATAGAATTTGCATATTAACAGTCGTAATATATGCTTTTATAAGAGAAACAATATGATAAGGAAAATTCAGTTCCTCAAGACAAGAAAGCACAAAATCTCACCTCAGTCTGTCATAAGCCTTCTCAAGATCTACTTTAATCGTCATGAACCCTTTCTTCCCTTTCATATTTTACATAGAATGAATAACATTATCAATGCTAATACGTTATGGCACAAAACTACACTAATTTAGAGAAATAATATCAGGGAGAAAGTTTTTTATTCATAACGTTAATACTTTCGTCAAGATCTTTTAGATAACATGACATAAGCTAATATGCCTAAAATCCTTTATAGACTCAAGATAATCAACTTTCGGGATCAGGACCAGTAGTGTACCATTATGCTCTTTACTTTATCATGATCTTCACAAACTTCTTTCAAAAAGCTACAAACCAATTCACCCATAAGAGACATTAACTCTAAAAGAATAAAGTGTTAAGCCCATCCTGTCCTAGAGATTTTAAAAGCACCCACAGAACCAATGACACATTTTATTTTCTCATAACTTAAATGCGCCCTTAGCATATGAAGATCATTTTCCTTGATAGCAGGATATGTCACTGAACAGTTTTTCAATTTGCCAATTTCTTATAACATAAGTCCAGTCGCCATTATCCTTCTTTATAGTTTCAATCATCTTCCTTTTCCTTTGACTATTAGCTTGAACATGAAAGTATTTTGTGTCTTTGTCCCCCATGGAAAACCACTCGCACTTTACCTTTTAAGCCCATAAAAGTTCTTCTTGTATTAATATGTCATCTAGTTCCTGCCAAATTCGCTTTTGGAGTTATTCCAATTGAAGTATGTTTCTACAGTGATCTAGCATGCGAGACAACCCATCAAGTCAATTAAACAGGTGGCGCTTCTGTTTACCAAGATGCCCATACACCTCTAATTTCCACTGTTGAATTTCCTCATTAAAACAAGTAACATTCTCTAACCAGCTCCATTCATTCCTTCATAGATTTTTAATGAAAGTATCAAAATCATTGTGCATAATCTATAAAGCAATAAATCTAAATGGTCGAACCTAGTTTAATTGGCAAAGCTCCTCATTTGTCATTTTCAATAGTAAAGGTCTGTGATCTTATTTATAATAAGGCAAATGTAGGAGTTCAACATCAGGAAATATAGATGAGAAAGCATTATTTACCACAATTCGATCAATATGGCTTTCGCTATTTCCACGTTTCCATGTAAAGTAAGGCTTTTTATAAGTCAAGTATGAGAAATTGAGATCCTCCATCTAGTTGTTAAAATCTCAATCAACTCTATTATGTTCATGAAAAGCCAAATGACAATCTCTTTCATAGAGAGTACTAATAAAATCCCCTCCTAGACACCAAGCACTATCTACTGATTCACTAATTATCTTCAAAACGAACCAAAGTAATCGTCTAGTAATAGGATTTAGACTAGTATATACAACAGTAATATATAACACCAAAGAATTAAAAGAAAAGGGAAGATGTATGAATTGGTGATTTGTTTCCAAAATTTCATAATTTCCTTTTCCTTTCTTCCAAAGAACCCATAAACCACCACTAAAACCCTTTGAATCTACGATCTCCATATATTGAAAACCCAGTCTTATAGCTAATTTCCTTACTATTGCACTACTTGAACGAGTTTTCAAAACAGCTACCATTTCAACTTTGTATCTACTAGATAACTCTCAAACAAGACCTGTAAATGAATTATATCTTGAGCCTCTTATGTTCCAAAAAAGACATTTCATGGGGAAACTAAAGAATTAGAGGAAGGGATATTAATACCCATATCATCATCATTAGGCATATGATTCTCTAAAGACGCAAGGTTCAAGTTTTTATAGCCAATCCCATGTATAACTGAAGCCATATCACATTACTCAGTTTTTTCACATTCATTTACTATTTTTGGTATCTCCATGGGGTCATGAGTAGACTGGTCCTCATTTAGCATTTCAAATAGTTCAAAATTCCAACTAGGTTCCTCACATGAACTAGCTTGACTTGATTGGTAGGCCTTTTTAAGATGGTCATTTTTCTTCTATTTTCCTTACCACCCAATTTTTTTAGCCCAGTCTTTGGGCTTATTTTCGTATCCACTCTTACCCATTGTAGGTGCTCAATATCTTTACCAAAATGTTGTTTTTCATTATTATAAAATCCCTTATTTTTCTCTATTGAAATAACCTCTCGTTGACTCGCCCTCTCCTCATTACCTCCAGATGATTGATTGGCTCTATCTCCCAAAATAATGGGATTCCCTTTATTAATGGATTTCCTTTTTGTATCATCATTAACTTCTTATATCTCTCGCAAATCCTTGAGATTACCATTTTCATATTTAGTTCTCTCTAATCCAGCCACCTTCTGTGCTCTACCGTTATTACCATAATTCCTCCAAATTAGACGTTTGACAAGCCCATACATTGGCGGCAAGTTTTCTGGCACTACGGTGACCATTGTCGTGGCTAATGGAGCTTTAAATTCTAGGTCACATAAACATTTATTAGACTCAGAAGAACTCAGATAATCCATCTCCTTTGACGTTCCTTCCCCATTATCAGCGACATTAATCATGCAATCTTGCCCTTTTGTTTTCCTTGCTTGTTTTTTAATTTATTTTTCATTTAACTCCCTCTTCTTCGCCTCCTTCTCCGCCTTGATAACCCACGGGCATACCTTCCTCCGATGCCCAAACACTCCACAGTGAAAACACACTAAGTGTAAACCTTCATACTCCAGTTGAATAATTCTCCCAAAAAGTTTAACTGTTGGTAAAAGAGGTACTTTAAGGTCTATTTCCACACAAACTCTGGAAAAACAACCTCTTGAACCCATAGAATTAATCAAATCAAATTTTAAAGTTCTTCCTATCAATGCGTCCAACCTCCACAAAGACTCATAGTTGTAAAATTCTACTAGAACTGATCTAAGGCGAACCCACACAGCAACTCTTCATTGAGAATCCACCACCCACGGATCAAAGTTTGGACGTCAACGTTGAACTAAAACATAATGGTCAGCGATCATCCATGACCCTTACATCAACACATATTCTAAATCTTTATTTGTATCAAAAGAGACAATGAAATAGCCATTCTTGAGATCAAGTATTTTTCGATAAGTTGAGATCAAATATTTTGAATGGTACTTCTGTCTTCCATAATTTTTATAGACGTGGACAAAGTTTATAGATTAACATATTCAAACCCAAAATCTTCACAATCAAGAATTTACGCCATGGTACACACAATGCTTCATACTCCTTCCTTATAACCTTTATGGATGGGCACAAGTTCTTCCTTCTACCATCTTCATTCACTTCTACAGACGTATACCCCAAATCATCATTATTGGCAAAGAAACCATTCAAACCATCAATATAATCTTTTCATGCGGATTCCATTACCTGGGAACCCTTAGTAGAGGCTTGATGATTTATTTTCTCTAAATTCAAGACTTTATCCCTATATGATCCCTCTTCGCTCATCTTCTTCATCCTCATATCCTTTCCTCCATCCTCCCCATCTTCCTCAATTCGACCTTTCTTTCGTATTCTAGCCTTCATGTCCGCCTTCGTCGCTAGGCTACCCCCTTTATCGCTCCCTCTGTCCCTTTCTCTACTTCCATCTCTCAGTCTCTCTCAGCTAAGCTTTAGATTATTTTTAAAGTATATCATATTTTTACAATCATCAAGAAGTTATACATATATAGAAGTATAATATAATTAATTATAATACAGCATGTTGGAACAAAATTATATATGCGGGAGATAATAGAAGTTTGAAGCCCAACTTTAGATTTCAAAATCTTATGAATTTCCCTCATTACCCTCTCCCTTAGCCTCAATCTCAAATCCCCTTTATACCGTCCTTCCTCACCCCATTCGCTCATTCTATGGTTTGATTTCTCCCTTAGCTCAATGAAGCCTTCATGGTTTATTGTCTCTAATTGGTCAAATTATGGGAATACATATTCTAGTACAAGAGAGGCTAAGATGCATAAGTTGAAGTAAGGCTTGCACTGTGCAGTTCTTAAATTGCAAATTTCAAGAGGAAATAAATTAACATAACTTAGGTATCACTACCAAAAAACATTGAATTTTTGACGGAATTTGCTACGGAGTTTGTAACGAAACTCGTATTTTCCTACAGAATTTGCGATGAATTGGGGACAGAAAACGATTTGCGACAGAATTTCTGACCGAATGGATTCTATTGGTAAAAAGCACGTTACAAATGAATTTGAAATTCCATCATAAATTTGCGAATTCCATCCCAAATTCATTTTTTTCATTTTTTATTTTAAAAAAAATTACAAAATGACACATGGACCTCACAGAAGAAGCCACATGTGGCCTCTAGCTCGCCACGTGTCACAACCCATTGCCATATGTCTCTAGCTTGCCAATTCTAACCCCCACGTGTCACAACCCATTGCCATATGTCTCTAGCTTGCCAATTCTAACCCGTAACCTCCCTCCTACGCATGCGATGTCTTACCACCTAACCTACAAAGACCACATGATATATTACTACAAATTTATATACATATAATATTCTTATACAAAAACAATTATATATATTAAATATATTATTATACTACCAATATATGTATATATTAAATATATATAGTATAATATTAAAAATCATTTATATAATTTTTGAAATTTATATAAATTGAAAAAAATTATATATTTATCTAAAATATTTTTTTCTCCCCTTTTAAAATTGAATTTTATTTTTAATTTCACTAATTAAATTCTAATAATATATATACATTCTTGAAAATTATATTACTTATATATATATATATATTAAATATCTATATATAATATAATATTCAAAAAATAAATTAAATAATTTTTTTTATTTTTCTCCCACTTTTGAAATTGAATTTTATAAATTTTTTGAAATTTATATAAACTGAAGTAATAAGAATAAGAACTGAGATAAGAATTTTGAAATATGCTTTAAAGATATTTGAAAGACCAGAAAACTTAGACGAAGTAGCTATAAATAGAATTAGAATTTTATTAGGATATTTGGAACAAGATTTAAGGGATTTAGCCCAATGAATACTA
>JBAGKO010066558.1:0-23728 GCA_037177275.1 Acacia concinna | reverse complement strand
CTGAGCTTGCCAAATAAATAATAGAAGACATGTTCCATGAGATTCCAATTAGGAAGGGAAACAACATGCTACCATGTGAATCCATCTATTCATCATGTGCACAAATTTTAATTGCTTTCTTCAATCAACTAAGAGGATTGAGTGGCTAATCTATCTTCTGTAAGATTCACATGAGTTTATCTTAGCACCGTCTACAGTGCAAGATAACAATATTCTACCTTACACTACAAGATACCAGTTAAACGAGAGGTAAGGAAGAGGTTGGGGGAAAAAAGAGAGAGAAGGAAGAAAGCCATACCTTGTTATTCTTGTCTTCAGTCTGCAAAGTGGGAATATAGCTCCCATTAGCAACTTCGTATGAATTAGTTTGGATGTTCTTACAAAAACCGATGATTGGATGCTTCTTGAAATGGAGTATTCCTATATTTAGTATCCATTTATAGGAAATGGCATGATTCTTGAAATGAGAGCTGAACAAACTAAAACTCTGATAAAATGCAAGCTTTTAGGACAAATGATAATAAGTATAGATAAAAATAAATATCAAAAGCAAAAGAAAATACCAGCAATAATGTATTTGAAAAACACGTTTTGTATAGAATGATTAAAAACAAAATAAAGAATCATCTTCCTATACTAAGTAAATCACACAAACCAACTAATAATCTAACAACACAACTTTGAAGCCAAAATTAAAAGGCAACCTTTGGATTTGAGAAGTTGGGAAATGGGGAGCACCAAACATGAAAAATTGGGATATTATTGTCTTCATCCAACTTAGAATGAAAAGGCAAATAAATTTGGGGTGCCAAAACAAGACCTCAGAAGGAAAATCAAGTGTGAGTAGAATTTACTTCCGCGACAGTAAACACAAAGTTCAAGAATGGGATGAACAACGTTTGTAGAATTTGGAGCTTCCGATGAGTGAAGTACAGTAAGGAGTCTGCCCTTTGAGAAGGAGAGTTGAAGAGGCTCTCATGGCGGGGGTGCAAAGTGCCAATGGCTAATGTCAGAGGATATCAGCTCTCAAGCGTTCCTTGACGTTTCGACATCAAGCGGATAATGCGTTCAGGTTCTGGTACACTATAGAACTAAAAATAAATAAAGTGTATATATATATATTGACAGCACCTGGCCAACAAGCAAAAGACAGGTTTGACAACACGCGTATGCTCAACGTAAATAGAAAAACTGGAAGAAAATTCCTCACCTGCTTACCTTAAATAAAGTTAAAATACATCTATATACAAAATGTTGCCTTTTAAACTGTATCATTTTGGGTCTATCAAAGGGTGTCATCATACGAAATGGATACTTCATAGATCCCAGACAAAATTCGGACATATGCAAAATATTCAAAATTTGATGAATAAAAGCAAAAAATTCAAATGGAAAGAGATCAAATAAGCCCGAAATTTTTAAGAATGTCCTGAATCAAAAGAGATGCAAAATAAATTCCAAGAGATCCCAACAACGGACCTTTGAGAAAGAGAGGAGGAGTACGTAAACAGACGAGACGACATATCTGAAATGAGCAACAACAAAGGGAGACAGATGCGAAATTGCGCAAAGGAAGTAAGAAACCATGGCTCCAATAAGGGTCTGTTTGGTTCGGTGGAGGGGAAGGGATTTTGATATTACTTTATTGGGATTGATTAGAAGGGAGAGAATTTATTGTGAGGGTAAAGCTACAGATTTGATAACTACTATTTCTTTAGGCCATCTGGCACAAATAACTATTTTGAGGTGAAAAAATAGATGTAAAGAATATTTTTTGGAGCGAAATTGACAACGTCGTTAACTACCGTACTTTTTCTGACATGTGGGTCCCAATATCGTTAACTGCTATTACTTTTGGCTAAGTTAAAATTAAGTTTTGTCAATAGAAAGACAAATACCAATATTTACAAGACAAATATTTAAATGTCCAAAATTTTTTAACTTCTTACATTCTTTTAAATCCTTAGTTATAATGTAAACTCCTATATTTGCCTAGTAAATGCTCTCTAACTCTTAAGAAAATAGTTCGTTGTTAAATTTTCACATTAACCCTCTAAAGTATATTAAAATAATCGGTAGTAGGACCCATATGTCAGAAAAAATAACGGCAGTTAACGGTGTTGTCAATTTTGCTCAAAAAAAATTCTTCATGTCTGTTTTCGCACCTGAAAATAGTTATTTGTGCTGGACGCCCCTGAAGAAATAGCTGTTTGTCAAATGCCCTTTAATGTTGTCTTATTTACTTTAAAAAAGAAGGAAAGGTGAAATATTTTATATGCACAACTTTCCTCTTATTTTATTTACATGTTGATTTTTTAATAAAATATTATTTAATATAGGGAAAATTCAAAAAAAAAAAAACACCGCCGAAATGTGTAAAGGACGATTCAGTGCTACGAAATCAAAAAATTTCAATTCAATCTGTCACTGGAATATAGAGTTTTTTAATCTTGAAATTTTGTGAAATTACGTAACTGCCCCTGGATTTTTACAACAAGAGTATCTCAATTCACAACAATAGAGGCATTTAGGTAATATGTATCCAAACTCTGAGTTGCTATGAACTGGGATACTCTTGTGAATTGAGATACTCTTATTGCGATAATTCTGGTGCATTTACTTAATTTAAGTAAATATCCCTAAATTTTCACAACAAGAGTATCTCATTTCACAACAATAGAGTCATTTAGGTAATATGTATTCAAGCTGTGAATTGAAATACTCTTGTTGTGAAAATCCAGTGGCATTTATGTAAATAAGTGAAGTTGGATTTCCTGATTTCGTAGCATTGAATCGTCCTTTATACATTTTGGCGGTCTTTTTTTGGGATTTTCCCTTTAGTATATGAATTATAATTTTGTCATTACCAAAATTAATTAAATATAATTATAAAACCACTATTTTTGGCAAAATAATTACAATAACACTTAATACCTAATTATATATATAGACCTATATAAAAATAAACATATATGTATAATATAAATATAATAATACAAGGGTTTAGGTGCAAAACTACCCATATAAATATTCCACAAGTGCAACTGGCACCGTTTATATTTTTGAATGCAAAAATACCCATCAACATTCAAAAGTAGGGCAAAAATACCAGCTTCGTTAACTAAACCTAACAGATGTTTTGTGGGCCCCACTTTAATAATTTTTTAATAATATTTTGAGGGCACAAGTGCAAAAATACCCATCTACAAATTCCACAAGTGCGTCTGGCACCATTTTGTGGGCCCCACTTTAATAATTTTTTGAACATTTTATATTTCTAAGCGGATGCAGAAATAATTACTTTGGAGGAATGTGAAGATGCAAAAAAAAAAAGAAAAAAAAGCACCCCATATACAATGTGATGCAGACAAAAATGCTCCGATTTAAGAATTCTCTGACTTTCAATACGGTGAAAAAATACTTTTACTCAAAGGGGGAAAAAATGCAAGCTCCACTAATGATGAAAAATATTTGTTAATTTTCTGGCTTCATTAATCAAAGGTACGGGTAGCATAAAGGTGGCGACAATGTAGGTGGCTAGAGTTTATGGCAGGTTTTGAATAAAGAATTTCCATATATATTCTAATTATATATGGCGATTTTTTAAAAACCGCCGTATATTTATTTAATTTATACGGCGTTTCTTTATAGAACTATCATATTAGTCATGGATGTATGACACTTTAAATTCTGCGTCTTTATATATAGCAGTTTTGAAAAACTGTTATATAGTTTTCTCATATTTATGACATCATTTTGAAAAAACGTCACATATAACTAGGCGAGGGATCGATTCAAATCCCGACTCTCTATATATGGCAAGTATTCTATAACCGTGATATGTAACATCCTAATTTTTATATTATGATTTAATTACAAAAAAAATAATAAATAAAATAATTATTATGATAAATAGAGTTATCTTGCAATTATTAGATAAAAGATTTTTACTTATCGAAAAAAGATAAAAGATTTTTACTTAAAGTATTATTGATAATAGTAAATAAGTCAGTGAAATGAAAATATAAAAATAATGATATATTATTATTATGTTTATTTTTTAAAAAAAATCAAACAGTGTGATTACATGAAGATTGAAGTAATAGAGATAAATATATAAATATATATATAGTTAATGCGTGCGGGTGTGTACCGTGGAGGAAATTATTAGATTAAAAAATAAATAAATAAAGTGCATGTGTGATTGTGCGTGCAAGTGGTGGAAGGAAATTAAAAAAATGAAATAACTAAAGAGGCACGTGGCCCCTTTAGTACTGCACGTGGGTCAGGGTTATAAACCCCAACCACTCATTTCACTGTAGCTGCTATAGTGCAGCTACAGTGAAGTGAAGCGTCGGACTGAGAAAGAACATAAGCGCGGGAACAGTTTTATAAGGTTAGGATTCCAACTTTGTAGATCATTTTGATCTTTAAATACACTTCTAATCACAAAATTTCCTTCATGAAAACTGTTCCAAATATTTTTCTCTTTCATTTGATAGTAAATTTCTGCAGATTGGAGAATATTTTGAGATTAGGGTTTTAGACAAATTTTGAGTTTTATGAATAGATGTCCATAGGAATGTAGAGGAAGGTTAGTAACTAATTTTAATCGGTTTAGTTTTGTGATTTGATTTTTGTGGGATTTTATAATTATTTTTTTATAAAATCAATACATAAATAATCCCATAAATGATATTTTTATCAACTAAATTTGGGTAAAATGATTTATTTAGTTTGATGGATGTATTGTTGAAATTCTAAATGGTTTAGATTGTTTAATTAAGTAAATGATTATAATTTATTGATTTATACATGTGGAAGCTTAATTATTAAATTGTGGATTATGTTATGTGGATAATAATTAATATTCTAAATGAGTTATTTGGGTTAAGAAAAATACTTGAATTCATATTCCTTTTTTTTTAAGAATGCCCAAAATCGATGGGGTTAAAATTTTTTCAAATAGATAAATAATAATTTAAATATAGGATATATGATTAGATATAATTGGAGAACTTAATAAAATAGATATAATGAAAATAATGTATACATTTAATTATATATATATTGATATAAAAATATATAAAACAAATACTATTATAGGACGAGAAAAAGTATCACGTGAGATAGGAAATTAATCCAATGTTCACACAAAAAAAAAAGGAAATTATTCTGATGCTAGTAAAGTGAGTCAAATCAAGATAATATCCTTTTTTCCCCCTCAAATCAAGATAATATCTCTAAACCATGACTTCCTGCGAGATCAATATATAGTTATATCATATATATGCGAGTATATATAAATATTGTTGGGGGCAAATATACACACACACACACACACACACATTATAATGCCGGTTAAACAAACACACAAATATACTGTTCAAGAAAAACATATATAACTAAATATGAAAAAGTATTTATACTGTGTTCTGAAAAATTATAATTATTATACACATAATTAAGCAATTTCAAATATTGTATGCATTTCAAAATTAAGTTATATTAATAGTCATCTAAAATATGCTATTTCACTATAATTCTACATAAATAGATTCTATTGTCTACGAGACTGGAACAAATAAAAGATCTTATACTGAGTCTGTGAATTGATAAAGAAATATAAAAATGGCTCCCTCCCTCCCTCCCTCCCTATTTTTCCAAATCATATAAAGATATCCCTCAAACGGAAATAGATTGTCTATCAAATCATAATCAAATAAAAATTATACTTTCAGTATAAATACTTTTTCCAGCCACGCATATATATTCGAAAGGGAATAATAAAGAAAATATTTCCTAAATCCATGAATTATAATCAAGTAGATAAAACAACCATAGATTATGCTTCAATGTTATTCCCATACTATTTTTCAGAGCAAAAAAATAAAATAACAAAAAATACTATTACCATACTATTTTTTAGAATAGAAAAATAAAATAACAAAAAATACTAGGTAAAGGAAAAAACGGCTCAGATGTCACAAGTTGGATTTTCAAATAAAATAAATCTATAAAATATATAAAATCTAATATTTGAGTTACACAGTGGAAGACTTGCATATCTATTGCCAAAGTGTATATGAATATTGTTTTATGTAATTTTGGAGAACTTTGAAAGTAGAGAAGACGCTTGGATTCTTCTAAACGGGAAGATTGGACACAATGATTGATTGTTGAATACCATCACCCATAAGGAACCCTTAATCGAACAAACAATCATATTCACAAGTCTATTCTGAGTCTTAATCTAGTCCTTATATAGCCTCCCATTAAGACTTAGAAATGTTTTACTGACCAGACACAACCCTTGAACACAACTCTTGAATTAATCCCTAATCAAATAATATTGATACTACAAAAAAAAAGGTATTTTGTAGCAATTTATTTATAGTGGTTATGTAAAACCGCTACAAAATGCAAAATTTGTAGCGTTTTTAATAAAAATCGCTACAAATTTGTTGCATGGTAAATATTTGTAGTGATTTTAGTTAATAACTGCTAAGAAAACTCGCGCCAACTTGGCGCCATGTGGCGCTAAGCTGGCGCAACATTTGTAGCAGTGAAATTTGTAGTGGTTTTAGGCAAAAAATGCTATAAATACTCATGGCAACTTGGAGCGACATTTGTGACGGTGATTTTGTAGTGGTTTTAAACAAAAACCGCTATAAAAGTCTAACCGTCATGAAATTTGTAGCAGTTCTACATAAACCGCTACAAACATCACACGAAATACGAGGTGTCTTTCATTTTTTAGCATTTTATGTAGCGGTATTTTGAAAACCGCTACAAATTCAGTGAATTTTGCAGCTATAAATACCCCTCGCCATTTTATTCCAACATTTCGCCAACTTTTATCTCTCAAAGCGAGTTCGAAGAATTTCTACAGTTTTGAGACGCTACCCAGATTCATTTACATCTACTTCACTCGGGTTAGTTTTCATATTTCATTTCTTTACTTTATTTTCGTTTTAAATGTATTTATCAGTACATTTATTTGTTATTTATATTTATTTTATCTTTGTGAGTTGTAATTTTTGTATTTTATTATAATAATATGTTTATTCCATTTATTTAGTTTGTATTGTATTTGAGTGTACTTTTTTATATATTTTATTCATTGTTGTAGTTTTATTTTAATTTTTGTTATATTGTACTTTTTTTTACTTGTGTAATATTTTATTTAATTTATTTATAATATTATTTTTTAGAAATTTTTGTTATAAATGTACTTTCATTTCGTTTGTTAATAGTGTAATTTGTGACGGATACATATGTAATATTTATTATTTCAGTGTAGTTTTTATATAATGTTTGTAATATATAATTTAATTTATTTATAATATTATTTAAAAGGATGCTTCTCCTTTTGAGTTAGTTTATTATAATGTTTGGGGTCCATGTTTAGTTAAGTCACATATCAGTTTTTGGTATTTTGTTACTTTCATGGATAATTTTTCTCAAACTTCTTGACTTTATGTAATGAAACATTGTTTGGAGTTATTTCCTAATTTTTGCCATTTTTGTGTTAAGATTAAAATTGATCAGTTTGGAATTCCTATCAAAATCTTACAAAGTGACAATGCAAAAGTGCTTTTTATGCCCAGTTCACATCATATATGTAACAACATGGCATAATCCATCAACCTCTTATGCCGATACACCATATCAAAATGGTGTTAATGAAAGAAAGAACAAGAACTTATTAGAATTTTATGGGCTCTCATGTTTCAGATGAAAGTTCCTAAACCCTTTTGGGTGGATGCTATTTCTATTGCATGTTTTCTCATCAATCGAAAGCCATATCCTATGCTTAGTTGTGATGCATGCTCCATATTCCATTCTCTTTCCTACCACTAAGTTGTTTCCTATTGATCAAAAAATATTTGGTTGTGTTTGTTTTGTTTTGGATATTCATCCAAGTGTCAACAAACTTGATCCCAAGTCCTTAAAATATTTTTTCCTTGGTTATTCTCGAGTTTAGAAATGTTATCGTTGTTACTCTCTATATCTTTAGCATTAAGTTGTGTTGACATATATGAACTTTCGTGAATCTTCTTCGTTCTTTCCATCTTTTGAGTCTTCTTTGTCATCTGTTGCGGACAATGAACTTGGTCATCTTCTATTCTATCATATTTCAAGGACCTCAGTATAAGCACCTGCTTCAGTACCAGATGTAATGGGTAATAATGAAGTCACCAGTATTCCTAACTCTTCCGGAAGTGCTTCGTCAATAGATCTGTCACCAGTCCTATCTTCTATCTCATATTCTCAATCAATTGCTAATCAACTTGATACTTTTCTTAACCATCCTGAAGATTTGTTCGTTTCCCTCATAAAAGGTAAATGTACCTATTGCTTTTCGAAAAGATATGCCCATTGTACCTATCACATTACTTCATTTGTTTCATATCAAAACTTGTCACCTCCTTCACATTCATACATGGCCTCTTTAGATTCCATAATTATTCCCACTACTCTTCACCAAGGCTTAGCCCACACTAGTTGGCGTGCTACAATGAAAGATGAAATGATTGTCCTTGAAAAGGTTGGTGCCTGGACTCTTGTTAATTGACCTTATGGGAAGACTGCTATTGGATGTAAATGTGTGTTCACGATTAAGACTAAAGCTTATGGCACTTTAGAACAATTGAAAGCTCAGTTGGTTGCCAAGGGCTATGCTTAGACATATGGTATTGATTACTCTGAAACTGTCTCTCCTATGGAAAAATTAACATCGATTCATCTCTTTATATCACTAGAAGCTACTTATGGTTGGGATCTTAATCAACTAGATATTAAAAATGTGTTTTTAAATGGTGATCTTCTTGAGAAGGTTTATATATAAGGAAACCGCCTAAGTTTGTTGCTCAATGGGGAGAATGTGAAGGTGTGTGATTGAGCATGATTTATTTGATTTATTGTGCTTATTAGATGTGTTAAAGTGGAAAAATAACAATTGGAAAAGCATTTGAGACTGTAAATAGTGAAAATGTGCATAAGGTCAAAATGGTCATTTTGGCATTAATTAGGGGTAAAATGGTCATTTGTATGGAAATATATGTTGGGTCTTCATTTTATGTGGTTTTATTGTAGGGTTGTAGGAGAAAATGAAAAAAAATTGGCCAAAATGAGATAAAGGACTTAATTGTAAAGATGGAAAGGTTTCAAGGGAAATCGAATTTTTGCAAGGCCAATAACACTTTTGTAAATAACTAAAAGAGCAATCAGCACCTTGAGAGATCCAAGCCATTCATCACACATAATGTTGACTCAAAAAGTGTCTTGCACCAAATTAAGACACGTTGTAGCTTTTGGACTAGAGGATGAAAAGATCGCTCAACACTCTAGAACTATTTTAAGTGATTTGACACTTGGCTTCATCCCAGCCTTCCATATATAATAGTCAAGGTTCATTTGCACCGATCATCATGAAGACTTGGAGATTAAAATAGAAGTAGACACGTGGCTTCATCATTGCCTTCCAAGCATAACGGTCACTTGAATCTCAACTATTGGATCTTCTAATGACTATTTCCCCTAAAGCTAGATATGTTCAACCAGTGACAGGACTTAACTTTGTTCTTCGTGACCCACCATATAAATTTTTGCCTCCGAGCCATTTTGCTCACTTTTGATCATTCCTTCAAGCATAGACAAATTTGATAGAGAGAGGGGTTTTTTTTTTTTTTTTTGAGATTTTAGGAGACTCAAAGCCACTAAATAGAGATTTCCAGCTTCATCTCTGGTGATGACTTCTTGTGAGCTCCAATCACCTATTCTACTGTTCCTAGCAATGATCAATGACTAGATCTTCCTTCTCTATGTAATTCGGTATGTATTTGAGCCTTTGAACTTCAATGTCTACATTAGATTCCAAAAATTATTCTTTCTGTATTTGTTTTTAATATTTCCTATGTGATTATGTAAAACAGAGGATGATTTTGCTATTGATGTGGTTTGATTCATGTTGTAATGGATTTGGCATGTAATCTAAGTAGTTTGTGATTGCATTTGTCTAGGTTTAGGTATATGAAAGCATGAATGAGATATTCTTTGCTCAATCGATTAATTGGAGCTTGTTTGCTCAACGTCCAGGAATCCCAAAAATAATTTTTCTCTAAAAAGTCCATTATACCAGTGATTAGCCAATTTTAATAATTTTAGCTAATATCTCTAGACTTCTTCCTAACCTCCAAATAATTTTAGAAATCCTCTACAATAATATACTAATTTTTCCTAATCCCAATCCAGAACATTGAGGCCCCTATATATCTTATATAATTAATTTTCAGCAAAAACCTAGTATGGCAAAAAATTATTACAATATTCAAAAATTCATTAAAAATTTCTCAATCCTCCAAAAATCATTATGATCATCATATGCTGTTCTGGATGCTCTGTCATATTTTCTGGGATTTTATGGGAAGTTTTAGGGCTTTCGGACCTGACTGCATTTTGACCTAAAATTTTGTAAAAATTTTATTCTTTCCACATAGGTCATTCCCCATGTTTCATTTCAATTGTTGTGAGATCTCTCAGTCCTTTATAGACTAGGGCCTCCTACTCATCCTGAATACCTCATCTAGGTTGTTAAAAATATCAGGATGTTACACATTCTATCAAGAGCTCTTCTTTTAATAATAATTAATTTTGATCACCATTATATATATATCAATTTAATTGTTTCTTTTAAATTTGTAGGTAAAATCATATTATATTGATTTGGATGTATACAATTTCTTGCATATGGTGAGTACTACCCAAGAGAAAGCAAACAGTAGTGATGGATGTTTAGGAGAGGACATTAAGGAATTGTTTGTGGATGATTATGAATTATCACCAAAGATGGATATGGCATGGATGTTGTGTTTAAAACACATGCGTGCACAAGATGATTCTAAGCTAGGACATAAAAGTAAACAAGGAAAAATCTTGAGCGCACAACAGGCATCAACTTTGAATAATAAAGCAAAAATTTTAAATGATTAAGCATAGGGCAAAGAAAAAAGCTACAACCAATAATAGAGCAACAATGAGAAGAAAGTTCTCACTTGTATGCAAAAAAACACAAAACCTCATGCATCCACATGATGATTATATATATAATCTAAGCTAGGACAAATATTTGAAGCAAAAATCTAGAGCAAAAAGCATCAACAATTTGAATAATAAAGCAAAAATTTCAACCATTTCAAGCATAAGGAAAAACTACAGTTACTTGACCAAAAACTAACAAAGCAATAATTAATAGGAAGAAAGTTTTGAATTTTATGCAACAACCACAAAACCCATAATCGAAATCAAAATTTCAGCAATAAACGATCAATTTTGGATAATAAACAATATTTAATGTAATAAAGTTCTCACTTTTATCCTATAACTTGCAAAGCTTCAAAGAACACCGAACACCAAATCCAAAATCAATCATATATAGATGTGTTCACAAACCATTATAAACACTAGAAGGAGGAGAATACGATTTTAGCAACAATAAAGAGGGAAATAACGATAGGGATGCCGAGAAAATGGTCTTGTAGTATATTTTGATGATATTATCATTATTGTAAGCAACACCTCTAGAATTTCAGAGCTTAAGGTCTTTCTTAATTCTCATTTTCAGATAAAAGACTTAGGCCTATTGAAATATTTTCTCAAGATTGAGGTTATGAGAAGCAAGAGGGGTACCTTATTGACATATAGTAAATATGTTCTTGATCTTCTAAAAGAGACTGGGAAACTTGGAGCAGCCCCAAATAGTATTCCCATGATTCCTAATCTACTCCTGAATATTGATGATCACATACCATTTGACGAGCTTCCTGATTAAGTGAAGAAAATGATTGATCTTAAGAAAATTAAACTATATGCATACCTTGAGAAATATAAACAACTAATTGGAAAATTGAATTATTTCATAGTTGTAACATCCTGAATTTATCCACCGTAAATTCCTTGAACATATGACAAGATAAAAGGAACAAAATGATGAATTTTGGGACAAATGAAGGTGGTGAAAGTACCTTCCAAAGAATTATTGGAATATTGGTTAATTAAGGCCAAATTTTATTATGGAAAATAGAAATAATAATCGAGGAAAAATAAGAAAAATTGATTTCAAGGTTGAGGCAATATACCAATGATGATTTTATGCCCAAGGAATGGAAATTTCCCATAAAAAAATATATTTTATGAGCATGTCTTTGAAGAAAATGCAATTTCTTGGGAATTATTATGGATAATGAAATGAGAAAATTTTGAGGGAATTATTTTTGGGAAGAATGAGTTTTAAAAACAATTCCATAGATTTTATTGGTTAGAGATTAACTAAGGAATTATTTGTGGAAAATAATCCAAAAATTTGTACATAAGTGAATTATGGTAATTGGAAAAATTAACATGATAAAGTGAAAATGGTCATAAAATAAATTGTGACACTTCCAAGGATAAAAATGGAAGTATAAAATTGATCTCAAGGGCAATATTGTAAGAGTAAAGTGAATGGTCAAGATTTGATATTGAAAAAAAGAAGACAATGATGATTAAAATACAAAGTTGGCTAATTGTGATTGGTTGGAAATGGAGGGTCAAGATCTAATCTTGAAAAGTGAAGATGAAAGGTCAAGATTCATTCTTCAAAGTGAAGATGCCTAAATATAATTGCATAAAAATGAAGGGCCAAGATTCAATCTTGAAGAGTGAAAATGAAGGGTCAAGATTTAATCTTGAAAGTAAAAAATGAAGGGCCAAGATTTAATCTTGTTTAGCACATGTAAGAAGCCATATGTAACATACTAAATTTCAATCACCAAAATTCCTTATAAATGGGACAAATTATGTGAAATAAAATGGTCCATTTTGGTACAAGAAATATGGTGAAAATATTTCCTCACTAATTTTCATAACTTTGGTGAAGCATTAGCCAAAATAATTACAAAAAATACCAAGAGGCTTCAAATAATTGAGAAAAAAAAGAGAAATTTATTTAAAAGTGGAAGAGACATTATAAAAATGGTTCCATGCCTTGAAATTGCAAACTTCCTGTAAAAGAGTATTTTACAGGCAATCAGTTTGAGAAAATGACCATTTTATGGAAACTATGAAGACATGGGTCTTGAATGAAATTGAAGGAATTAAAAATGATAAGAATGAGTTTTAGATGGGAAACCAATGATTTTATTGGTTAAAATGTTTTTCAATAATTATTTATGAAAATAATTCCAAACTATGTACACAATGATTTATGGTAAAAAAGAAAATTACCATGGTAAAAAGGTAATGGCACAATAGTAAATTGTGGCACTTCCAAGGGTAAAAATGGAAGAATAAAATTGATCTCAGGCTAGATTGGAAGACCAAAATGAAGGGCCAAGATTTGGTCTTGAAAATTCAAAAAAGATTAAAGCAAAATTAAGAACATGTGGTTGAGAATTAAGCTCGCATTTTTAAGTTAATTAAGTACATGGAATAAAGCTCCATTAAT
Source organism: Acacia concinna (assembly GCA_037177275.1). NCBI lineage: Eukaryota > Viridiplantae > Streptophyta > Magnoliopsida > Fabales > Fabaceae > Acacia > Acacia concinna. Next base: position 10,242 of record JBAGKO010066558.1, on the reverse strand, counting down.
GGCACAAATCTGCCTATATTTCATGCACATTAGGTCACACACACACACACACACACACAGAGGGAGAACAAGAAAGAAGGAGCCAAAGATCAAGTGTCATCTAGGTAAGTTTAAGGCACCAATCTTCTATTTTCTTCAAGATTCTTCATGTGTGACCTCCCCTAATCCCTTGTGTACTCATTTATCCATGTTTAGCAAGAGGAAAATCAAATAAAAGAAAGCTCTGTAAGAATCTTTTTTTTTCCTTGTAATACACCCAAGTACCTAATATCATTACAGTATAATTTACGATATTTCGGCTCGCCACTTGAACTACGCATAATTACTCTGATAAATGTCAAATTAAAGAAGGGGTTTGACAATAATGGCTCGTCCTAATGTTACTTTTAGAGTTTTCATACTCAGTTAGTTTATGGCAGCACCAATAGTTGCTCAATGGGAAGCATTAAAGCATGTTTTGTATTATTTAAAAGGATCCCAAGGTTGTGGTATACTTTATGCAAATCATGGATACACCAAGATTGAATGTTTTTGTGATGCAAATCATGCCGGTTCAAAGGCTTGAGGAGATCCACCACAAGATATTGTGTCTTTATGGTGGGAATTTTGGTATCCTAGAAGACAAGAAGAAGGATATGATGTCAAAATCTAGTGCAAAAGCATAATACAGAGCGATGTCTCAATCTGTGCAGGAAATTATATGGGTCTTTCAACTAATGAAAGAAGTTGGTATTTCTACATCGTTTCCTACAGAATTATGGTGTGATAATAAACCAGCCTAACATATAGCTTCAAACTCCATATTTCATGAGCATACCAAACAAATTGAGATTGACTATCATTTTATTCATGATAATCAAGTAGAATTTCATATGTACAAGACATATGCGATAGAGTGATCAATTGGGAAAACTCCTAACAAAAGCCCTGATTGGGACCCAAGTTGAATACCTTTGTAACAAGATAGGCATGTGATAGAACTTTATCTTTACATGGTTTACTTAAGTGTTTTCTAATTATTTGCAACACTTTTACCCTCATTATGCATGCACTTATAGCTTTTGGGATCACATAGATTCATGCATTGTATTTTATTGTTTTAGGGGTAAAAATGGTCAATTTCTTCTCCTTATTTGTAATTGCTTATTTAGCCTTCACAAAGCTCTTTTATGTAACTTTCAAGCAATTAGAGAAGGACTTGAGGCCCAAGACGGAGCATTGATGGAGCCAACAATTAATGAAAGCCAAAGCACATATGGGAGTGTTTCTGCCTCCCTAGGTCGCAACTTATAGAGTTGAGGTCACGACCTAGATGCCCTTTACTGGAGTCCTTCGTTTTGGAAGCTAAGTCAAGACTGATGTGTCTTTTGTCTTCCCAAGTTGCGACTTGACACATCTGAGGTCGTGACTTGGCCCCCCAAAGTGAAGTTGCGTGTTTTGAAGTAAGGTTTTCAGATATCCTATATAAGCATGACGCATCCACATGAGAAAGACATTGACAGTCTGCATATTTGTAAAAAAGTAGCCACCATCATCTCCTCTCAATCTCACCTTGCCTCCAAACCAAAATCCTCAACTTTCCTCCATTTTTCTAGTAGTTTTCACCATCCCAAACCATCATAATCATCCCCATCATCTTCTTCTTCACTTTTCATCCCAGTTGAGCTGCTGTCATGGATTCTCACTGTTATTGCAATTGCATCCACTTTGAAGACATGAGAGGCTAACTTCCTAGTCTCTTGGTGATGGAGAACAAGGCTTGAGCTCACTAGATTCAATAGGGGAGTCATTTTCTAGTCTAAGTCATCATTTTCCCTTATGTGTTAGGATTTTCTAGATTTAAGATTTTCTTCACTATTATGGAATCTGAGTTTATGATTGTAAATTCTGATCTTAGATTATGTATTGCAACTGGATTGGCTGCTGTTATCATTGAGTGATTTGAATATATATTTTTATGTCTTGCAGCCCTGTGTTCATTTAATCTTGTCAGTGATTATTGATAATGTTGTATGTGCACTTGGCACCCTTAGTTTGTTGATTAACAATATAGGGAATTTGCATCACCCATTCCATTTGCACTTTAAGTGGTTTTTAACAACGCATTAAGAAATGTTAAACCAACTTTGATTAAAGTGAAGTTTAACATTGAATAAGGCATTAGACTCAAGTGATTGCTTGGGGTTTTAATTTGACTTAGAGATTTTAAACTCCCAATCATATTTTAAGAGCGAGGATAGCCAAGTTTTCATCACCAAGGGACCAACTCATCATTTTTCCCTATTATCCAAACCACTCCGTCATAATTTAAAAATACCAAAAACATTTATTATATTTTGCACTTTTACATTTATTGCACCAATACAAACCATTTGAAACCCCCCCCAATTTTCTTTACCCATTTTTTCTCCTTTTTGTTGGTCGCTATATATTTGGCAATTGTGAAAAATTAGGACCAAGCTTTGGTAATTAGCGAATGGATGGAAGTGAAAATTAATTAAGTGATGTAGTTTTTTAATTCAAAATATGTTCATTAAAAAATTTTATAATTTTGTATTATATGTAAACAAGCATGTAACCAAATATGGAATTTTAAGCTCCTACACTATAATGAAAATTATTATAGGCAATCAAATTATATTTAATTTTTGCTATGTGATATTGCTTTCATAGAATATCATATATTCATGTTATTGTCTCGTTGTTGCCCAAGAGTATTATTTAGCATGGTATTGAAAACCGGACCGGACTAGTCGGTTCAGACTAGAAACCGGTGAACCGATCTGGTAACCGGTCCATTTTAATTTGTATTGTAGGGGTGAACTGGTGCAAACCGGTCATACCGGTGTTGAACCAAACCGGTTCACCCTTTTTTTAAAATAATTAATTAATTAATGTCCCTTATAATTTCATACTAATAAGCCTAAAATCTTAACTTTCTCACCGGTTTAGCCTCGGTTTAGTTATCCGGTCTAACCCACTAACCCTTAACCTAATACCTTAACCGGTTCAGTGATCGGTCTGGTTTTTAGTACCTTGTTATTTAGTACGTATTTTGTTCTATGTTCTTCCTCTCCCTATTCTCCAAGCTTTTTGTAATTTTCTAAATAGCAATAGAAGAGTCCCCTTCAACAATAAGTTAGCATTAAAACATCCTAGCCTCTTCCCAAATCTATGAATTTAGCTGTCATCATCCCTTCTTAGAACCAAGATGAAATTATGAGGAAAATAAAAAAAGAAAAATAGAAAAACGAGGTGAAAGAAAGCTAACCCCCTATTTATGAGAGAACACTCAAGAGGGAAATCCCCTCAACCATTATCTCTAGACTCTAGTTACATGACATGCCATTATTAGCAAGGCTTAGGAGCCCGAACCATTATCTCTAGACTCTAGTTACATTACATGACACTCCTTTGTCATCAAGGTTTAGGAGATAACCTTTTTTACACTTCTGCCCTAGCCTCACGAGTTTTTGCTGCTTCTTCATCTTCTCACCCAACAGCAGAATAATCCAACAACATCGAGTAAAGAAGAAACTTACCACTTTTCTTTGCAACACAAATGAGCATAAATGTAGAGAGAGAGTGATGCCAAAGAAAAAAAATATAAAAATAAAGTAAAAGCCACAGCGTTAGCGTAGCTTCCAGCTAGAGGCAATAGTTCCTTGCCGTCAACTAATGGTTCCTCATCGTCAATACTCGACACAAGGGACAAGCAAGGGATTGAGCAAGAGTACCTATTAATGAATGCAAGCAGTACTAGCAACCTTGTTAGAGCCTCTCTTCCTTCTCACAATGCCAATCTCTCTCACTTAAGCTCTTATCATTCATCATATTTCCTTTCAACCCTCATTATAGGTTAAGTTTTATTCCCTCTTTTGGATTTCTTTCACCTTATTGATACTTTTATTAACCCTACATCCCATTAGATTTTTGATATCCTAGGGAGGTTTGAAATAGTCAAGCATTTGTTTTATTACTTTAATTAATTATTGAGTCTGATTACTTTAGAATTAGTGCTCGTTTGAAATAACTTATTTGAGAGTAATAAGATCTTATTTGCGGAGTACGAAGTAAGTATGTGAGAAAGGTCTATCTCATACTTTGTGCATAAGATGTTATTTGCCTCAAATAAATTATAACAAACAAGTCTTTAATCAATTATTTTTGGGTATGTTGTTGATACTAATCAAGTAGTCACTTGAGGTCATGTCAGTTGGCCTAATTATGAGTCAATTGCCCATCATGTAGGGACCATCAATTGTTTCCATTGTATTTTTTATTTATGAAAATATGCGCTTGCTAGATGCCTTAAATTAAGACATAAGTAATTAAATTCAATATAGTGGACATTTTCTTAGGCTTCTAAATTCTTTATAAGTGAGATTGTTACACTAAGAATTCTTGGAGAGGAGTGTTACCCATAATTTTATTTCTCTTTTCATATTTTCCATACCTATAACTTATCAATTTTACAGTCTTCAAGCATCTCCCTAGGTTAATTTTAATAATTCCCCATGCCAATTATTTCATATAGCTTTTGTTATTTCTTTTGATTCTCATGTGCCAACTCATTACTAGTTATAGTTATATATTGCAGATGCTCACGTGCTGACTTGTTGTATACCACATATGCTGGGAGATCTTTGTGCTCATCCTAGTAATCTACACTATTTGTGCATTTAAAGTTGGATTCCTTAATGAACCCAAAGGTCCTCTCACTATAGTCGATAACATTGTCAATAGCTTTTTTGCTGTTGACATTGTCTTGACTTTCTTTCTTGCTTACCTTAACAAAAAAGTTATCTCTATATTGACAACTAAAAACTTATTGCCTATATGTATGCCAAAACTTGGCTCCTCGTTGATATTATCTCCACCATTCCTTTTGAACTTGTTCATTAAGTATTGCAAGTATTGTTCTTCATTTCTTCAATATATACTCAGTGGTTTTCATAAGCCCCATAATAATTTTTTTAAAGGTAAAATACTTATTCCATAATTAGACTTCCAAAAATGCACTTTGTTTACAAAACATGTGTCTACTTCTCATTACTAAAAATGCATGAACCCACCATCTATTTATGTTTATAAAGGTGCTACTTATTACAGAACTTTATAAGCATAATACGATATATGATGATTGTCATATCATTACACACTTTAAACTCCCATCGATAACATATTTTTGTTGGCTATGTTCCCTTAATAGTATAATGAATGCTTATTATGTTAATTTAAATGGGGGGGGAATCATTCATATTTAAAATGCAAATAAACACCCATGAGCATTTTCACAATGGCAAGATTCATCATTCATAAAATGACAAACATAATTTAAGAAAGACATGCATAATTCATTCAAATTCTCATTAGTAATGCATTTTCTCAAATAATAATATTTATATCTTTTGCTACCAATCATGTCCTTGTATAAATTTTAGACTTAATATGTATGTACTTGAACTAAGTCACATGAATATGATACTAGGATCTCGACAAAACTCATTCATTAATTCATGTCAATTATCCCTATATGATGGCAATTTCAAGGATTTCCACCACTACCTTAGTGTTCATGTTGGGACTCTTCATCCAAAATGCGATAGATGTCTATGAGGTCTTAAGTGAGTCTGTTTAAAATGGGCAAATTTGGGACTTGGGTTCATTACCACCATAGCCCACTTGAGCATAAAACATTGCCATATTACCCTATTCATAAGTATCATCAAACCACTGCCTCAACACATTTTCATTGGGTTCATGTCTATCACCAATATAGATTACCACACTAGGTGGTCACACCTGGGTATCACTATGAGTTAAAACTCAATTGTCATATCATCCCTAGCCTCTATAATTACCAAGGGTTCATATCTTTAATATAGTCAAAATTGAATATGACACATTGCTGCAAATAGAGACTTGAACTACATTCTCGAAACTAAAACCCATTAACTACAATTGGTCTCTAAAAGGAAATAAAAGTAGTTGACAAAATCACTCTGCAAGTGGTTCCTCATACACTATATGGGTAAGTGGATGAAACCCATAAACCAAACCATATATAGCATTTAAACAATGACAAATATGATTACTGAGTCAAAGAAATCAATAATTAGCTAGGGATAAGAATAATATCATATTACAATCATGAATCATATCACATGTTAATTATTTTCAATGGGAATCAAAATTCCTCTTACCATAAGTATTGAACACCAATATGAAATTATAGTGTGCTCAACTGACAATTACTTTGAGCAAGTAATATCTCCTAAGATTGTTGGCATTAGTCCCTTATATTATACAAATTGTTGGTATCAGCACCTATAGAAACACAATAAACAAATAGGTTGAGTCATGCCTAAAGACACTGTCCTTAGGAGATATTCTGCAACCCCCCTAATAAATTAAGAGGCAACACTCCCTAAGATAAAACAAACCCTTCCTACATAAAGTAGGATAATAGAACAATGGAAAGATATTAGTGTAACTCAGAACAAGAAAGAATAGAGAAGCTCGAGTATAGAGCACGGTGTCACCAAACCTCGATGTTCCGACCTCAGTGGTTCCTGACCATGCACCAAGCATTGCCTTTTAAAAGCAAATAACATTACCATTAATCAGCTATAATAACCAATAAAAATGTTTTAATGACAATTACAATGACAATTACAAAACAGTGTTAATGATGATTTAATGTAATAAAACATTTTAAATGTCATTAAAACCAGTCTATTAAAACTCCAGTAATCTCTAACGGTCATTATAAAGACTCTTCTTACCAGCTTTCTACTAACTCAAGCTTATATTTAATTGTATACTAGGGATTTCCAATCTTGAGTTATGTGGGACTTTTTCCTTTGACATACTCACATAAAAATTACAACAATGTCAACTTATTTATCATGCATTTCTTCAAATATCACTAAATAGTTAACTCTTGGAACTTCGATTATATTTTGATATCTTGGTTTTGACATTTCAAGCACATATACCATACTTATATTTTCCCTCAGCTTCCGTGACAAGATCAAGATCCAAGCTAAAGAAGATGTGAAGCACTCTTAAGTGAGGTTTCTGGGATATAAATTCATTAAGAGGGCTCTAGACAAAAGGGGTGCTTACTTATTAGTGCCTTACTTTCAAGGGTTAGTAAATCAGTAACTTTTCTTAAATTAGTCTTTATTTAGTTTTTAAATTTTTTGATGGTGTGATCTATTATTGTATTTAGTCAACACTAAATGCTAATAATTGTAAACCCATTTTTAAAAAAGAGTTGGTAATATGACTCTCTTGATGAGGTTCCAAACAACTGACCATACATGCAGGAGACATTCAACTAGTAAGTTATCCATTCATCATCTCGTATAATTTAGTTCAACTTGCATGTATATATATATTGCATCTTCTTGTATCAGTGTACAAAGTACCACAGGTAAAATGGTGTCGAGTACAACAATTGCAACCTTACCATGGCCTCTTCCAATACTTGTTCCATTGGCTGAGCCCAAAGGTATATATATTATTGATTCTAATAAGTTATATTATATACTCAGCTTATTCATATATACATTAGGTCAACTGTATATATTATAATATCTAACTTTATTATTGGTGACAACCTTAGTGGGGAGGGGAAACATTCTTTGAATTATTGTAAATGTTTGTTTGTTTAAACTTTTGGTTTTAATAGTGTATATGTAACACCTTAGTTTTATTTCATTACCTTCCCTCAAGGTGGTCCTTAGAACCACCAACGCGTCAGAATAGTGAAACATAGAAAATAAAAATTTAAAACTTAAATAAACCAGAAACTCACTTTCTATTAACACCCAATATGTACAAATTGTCATTGTTCATAGTTACATGCCATAATAAACAAGAAACAGAAATGACTATCACTAAACTCGCTCCTTTCTCTTGCCTCTTATAGATCCTTCACCTGCATTGTAGAAAGGGTAAGGTTTATGGAGAAACCTTAGTAGCAGAATTATACTGATAACAGTGTAATGCAATGCATGTCATGCTATATGCAAATGTTGTACTTCCCCTCTAGTGCCCTCTTTCTCAACACTTACCATGTACCGGAAGCATGCACGTGACTTCACTAAACTCAGTAGCCAAGGCATAAACAGAGAGTCAAACATCTCATATATACATGCTGGCGCAACCAAAACCCAGAATACAAACAATAAACAAACAGCAGACAAATAGAGCAAATACAAGTTAATGGTAGAGATTCTAGCTATCAGTATCATCATACAGTGCAGGTGTGTTGTCTCTTTGTTTCTGGCACGTCTGGATCTCTAGTTTGTCTCTCTGTTACACCTATACATAATGCAATAAATTCCGTTAACATATGCCCCTACCGATACACTACCGCCCTTCCTTTCCTATATCCCTTAGGGTCCTGGTTCCCTACTACTTGGACCAGGTCATGCCCCTTCCTATACTGTACTTATCCCCTACCTGCACCCGTCTACTGACCACCTTGTGCAGCCCGGGTCCTTGCTGCTGCTGGCTATGCCCTGGCTGAGACAGTTGGGTAGTATCTCCCCTTAGATGTGCCCACTAGACCTCCCGACTGTTAGGCATCACCTCCCCCTAAAATTCCTACTTCTGTTCGGGACCGTCGGACAACACCTCCCCCTAGGAACTGCTATCTTAGTGCAGGATGTACACCTTACTTTTACTCCCTTACCTTACCTTATAGTGGCCCTTGGAACCACTGACATACCTATTGTCAAAATGGAGAAATTAAAATTTTCCACATAGAAACATTTTTCTCATTAACCGAGGCACAAAACCTGAATCCATAAGATACATTGATCATATTATACATGATTACATGCCAAGAAACAAGAAAATATATCTCTAGCTCTAAGCTCGTTCCCTCATCCTGCTTATTTCCGTACTTTCACTTGCATTGTGGATAGGGTAAGGTTTCTTGGGAAACCTCAGTAGTAGAATCATAACCAGAAACCACGTAATGCAATGCATGTCATGGTATAAGTAATGCTCATACTTTACCTCTAGTGCCCTCTCTCTCTCTCAACACATAATGTGTATCAAGAGCCTGCACGTGACTCGACCCAAACTCAAATTCAAATAGCCAAGGCGTAAATAGGGAGTTATACTTCTCATGCATACATACTAACACAACCAGAACACAACATACAAGTATACAACAAACAACAGACAACACAAAGCAATACAGGTTAAGGGTAGAGATTCTTGCTATTGTATACTCCTTGCACGATGTACGAGCTCTGCTTCTCTGTCTCTGGCACTAATAGATTCCTAGCATGCCTCTTTGTTACACCTATACAAACCACAATACAGGCATTACTGTCTACCTCTAACAGCATACTACTGCCCTTCCCTTTTTGTACCCTTAAGGTCTTGGTTCCCTACTGCACCCCTTTACTGACCACCCTGTGCAACCTGGGTCCCCTACTGTTAGTCCGTCCCTCCTACCTAGGCCAGGTAGTTGGGTAGCATCTCTCCTTAGATGTGTCTGCCATACTGCCTAGTCCCGACAGTTGGGTAGTATCTCCCTTTTAGTAATCCCTATCTGGTCCAGGATATTTGGACAACATCTCCCCTTAGGAAATGCTATTTTAGTTTGAGATATTCAGATAGAACCTCCCTTTAGGTTGAGCCTTTCTAGTCCGAATCAGTCGGACAAAACCTCCCCTTAAGAAAGGCTATTACGTTATGAACAATGGAGCAGAACCTCCCGTAGATATTCTCATCTAGGCTTGCTCAATTGGGCAAAACCTCTCCCTAATACTATTAAAATAACTACTGAAAAATAAATGAATTGAAAAAGGGATAACACTTACTTCTATTGGAGTTCGGACCTGTACCGCTCGAAATTTCCCTAGAGCTTCCTTCTTAAGAGCTCCTTCTTATAGAGAGAAAATTTTTAGAGAGAAGGTAGAGGAGAGCACAGTTTGGAAGAGGGGATTTGAGGACTATTTATAATGTAGAAATTTGGGTCCTAAAGTGTAATTTTCTAGGTCTTTAAGTGAAACTTTTAGGTGTCTCTTCCTTGGCTTGACATGTGTCCTTCTTGAAAATAGAAAAGGGACACCTCATGGGACACATAAGGGGATAGGTGGTGTAACATCCCAAATTTCTGGGTAATTCTTCAAGTATAAGAATAAAGTCTTATTATTTTATGTGAAATGTTTGGGGTAAAGTGCGAAGTATGAATTTCTATCTGAAAAATTA
>JBAGKO010066043.1:10000-23748 GCA_037177275.1 Acacia concinna | reverse complement strand
ATCATAAAGCCCCCTGATCCCTTTATTTGTCTTTCATCCCCCCTGAATAAGTAAGACCCCGCTCTTTCGAATGAAAAAAAAAGAGGGGCGAAGCGCCCGTTTGAAGTGGCGAAGGCCTATGCTACAGTAAGCAAAAAAGTCGGTTGAGGTGCGAAGCAAGTCACTTAGTCGAACTAGAAAACTCTAAAGAAGGGGAGGCTAAGGTTACGAAGTAAGGTCAGCTGGTTAAGGAAAGCTCAGGTTATGAAATCGCTTAGCCGTTAATTAATTGAAAAATGAAAGTAGTAGTGAGGCGTCGGTACGGAGTTGCGTCAGCTGTGGATATAGACTAGGCTAAGGGACGGACTTCATCTCTTCTATTTTCTTCACTTACACCTTACACTTCAGCTGAGTCTAACGAGGCTCAGGTGCGGAGCCTTCCACTGTGGACCGAGACTACGCAAAGGTAGAACACCATGGAAACTTCGCTGACTTTATCATCAACCTTGATTTCGCTACGCTCAATAAGAACCCGGAATAGCTCCATAGGTTCGTGTTCCGCTTCCAAAGTCAGTCGTCTGCAGTTCACACTTGGGCAAAGACGACTCTCCAGTGGTTCCATTCCTTCTTACTGTACTTCTGGGTCAACCCAACCCGAATGGGAAGAAGAGGGTCAGCCAAACTGCGGTCCACTTTGTACGTTTGCTGAGCAGACCACTCAGGCATTTTAGAAAAGGGAAGGGAACTTCTCACCCCGAGGGAGGCGGGAAGCTACCGCTTCTAGAATGGAAGCTTCTCCTTTACTTTTTTAGAGCGTATCGCTATTTTGAAATAAAAAAAAGGTTTATGGATGAAGTAATCGGAATGACAAGTGGTTACGGTTGCGGAAAGCGGAGAAAGTCGGGAACCGTCGGTTACCTTTTGAATCAAAGTAGCGACAAGCCGAGTATTACGACTACAGGGGGAGAAGCAAAGCTTCGTAGACAGCTTCGCTTCCTCCTCGCTTCTTTCCTGGCGACTAGCTTCTCAAGTGGGCGGCTTGGTAAGCAAGCTATCTTCAGCATCGGTAAAATCCCTATCAATAATAGGCCGGAATGGTGGGGAAGGAGGGACTTCGCTAAAGATGGTCTGTCTGTGCGCGAGGATTTTAAGAAACCTTTCTCCTTCCCTTCCTTGCAAAGGTCTTATAAGGCGATGACCCTACTTACACGATATGAGAATGGTTCGACACTTTCAACCCCATAACCCACTTCCAAGACTTTAGGACTAACTGGATTTCTTTCGACTTAGTTCTCTGTTCGTCTCGGGTACTCGCTCTGCTAATTGGTATGATAACCAGTAAAGGGAAGGTACATAGTCATCTTTTCCAGAGCACCCTAAACCGTAACAGCAAGACCAACGGATATGACCAAAAATTCCTTGTCACGAGCTTGGCTCGAACCAGCCTCTCCAGATGCGGGTCTGGATTTCAACCTATCTGATCGTGACTTTGTTAACCCGGTTCGTCACACGATAGAGAAAGGAAAAGCGACCCCCTCCCCTTCCCTCTCTAATAAGGTAGGGCACGGCACGCAACGGAACACATGTCAAATACAGTCGCTCTCGCCCTGTATCTCTCAACAAAGCTTCTCTTCGGAGAATCCCTTCGCTTCACTCGCCTAAAACAGCTTACAGAAACTTTAGGAAGTGCGCCTTTCTGGTTAGGGCTTTCGATTAAAAAGAAAGAAGTCAGAAGGTATATAGTTGCCTCAGGCTACGAAAGCGTTTCACCCCTCTTCCCTCATAAGCCCCTTACCTAAGGGGCACAGCGTTCAACTTTTTTTTGAACTTGAATAAGAAGAAGGTGGCCTCCATACTAGCTTTATAAAAGGAAGGAAGAGTCTATTAGAAAAACGAGTCACACGGTCCATATGGGAAGGTATTTAGTAAAAGGTGGGTATTCTCCTATGTGCCACTCATATCAACCTTTCGACTTTAGCATTATTGGCGAAGCAAGGATGAAGCTAGTCAGCAGAAGAGGAAGTACGGTCTTTAGTGTCAGTCTTTAGTGCCAGTATGTTGGTAGTCGGAAAGCAGGAACAGCAAGAGAGATTGATGACTGAATAGCTCGTAGAAAAGAAAGCACGGGTCTTCTCCTTTACTTTGTGTACCGACGTCTTTAGTACTCTAGCAGTAGTGGGCGAAGCAAGGGATGGAGCTAGTTAAAAAGGGAAGTAAGCTCCTTTAATCCCAGTAGTCCGAAAGCTGTAATCAGAAAGGGAAGTAAAGAAGAGATGTCTTGATAACAGGAAGTCGTGTAAGGCGGTGGTGTTCTCCTTTGTTCCTCTGTCCTAGTCATTTCGTGGTCTAGTGGGCTCTCTTAAGTAAGTTCGAAGCAAGCAGCTAGTAAGACATGTTTGGACCTACGGAAGAGTAATGAAACTAGAGTTCACTTCACTCAAGCTTCCTTTCAAAAACCTTTAGGCTATTGAAAGTGACCTTTTAAGAGAAAGAAAGGTTGAAACAAACACATGTGATATTCAGTAATTAACGACTTCAAAGAAGCCCTATTGTTACCGTATGGAGCTACCTTCTTCACCTGGCATGCTCAACTCCATCACATATACCCTCTGTCTCCATCTTCAGGAGAGCTATTGCTGTACGTTGAGTCCCCCCCGCACATACTTCGCCATAAGGCCTTAACTCTCTCCCATCTGCGATAGGGGTTGGCATCTCCGTACACAGCAAGCTGAATGTCCGCCGTCTTCTCGGGAAGCATTGAAATCCTTATTCAATCCCATGTGCCTACCTTTTCTACCAAGATTGTTAGTAACGATCAACTGACTATATGAGCGAAATAGTCAGAGATAGCCTGCTTCGTCCCTTTTGCTAATTTCATACCTCCCTCAGATGGCTACCGAAAGAAAGTCTCTCGACCGTAGGGAGAGGAAAGGTTGCCAGTCCTCTCAATCAGCTTCAACCGGCCAGTCACCTCTTCTGTTTAGAAGAAGAGCTGCAATCTTTCTAAAGCGCCAACGGGCAAGAAAGGGCGTTGCCTTCTTTCCTAGGGAATTCAATCACATCGGATCAGTGAGCTAAAGTCAGTCCCTCAACAGCTAAAGTAACTGCTTGATCTGTCACCCTCGTGATTCAAGCCTTTCACCAAGCCTTATTAAAAAAGTCAAGAGCTCAGGTTTCAAGCCCTTTAGTTTAGGGCACCAAGTGAATCAAAGTCAAGAGCTTACTCAGAGCTCAAACTCTATTTAAATCAAAGTCAAGCGAAGCAAGCCAGCCAAAGAGGGATAGGCATGATCATTCTATTCTAAAGGTAGAGCTCCTGAACTAAGGACTTCAAGCTATAACTTCTCTATGTTCACATAGGATCCTATATAAACAACCGGAAATGCTAGACTAACTGCTCTAGAGGCAACCTACTGGAGAAAGCCAGAGGAGGGAAGTTCCTCGGTTAAGAGGATTAGGGAATAAACGAAGGAAAGCTTAACTCGCTCGAACTTCCGAGGTCCAGTGAACTCAATCTTGAACCCCTGTTTAGCTTTCTCTTTTGCCTATGAGGTTTGATGACAGACCGTGGTAACTTCAAAAGAGGAGATGCCCTTAGAAGATTCTATTAGAAGTAGGAAAGCCTTCAACAAGAGAAAAGGAGACCCAAGCACAGCCAACCTACCTTTAATACGAAATCCACCACTGCCCTGAGCACCTCTGACCGATGACCCAAAGAAGTACCAAAGCCATAGAAAAAGGGATATAAAAAGAGAATTCTCTAAGGCTAGACTTTATTTAAGATACCGGAGCTAACTTATATAAAGATCGAAAATACTGCCATCTGGGACTGCCAGGAAGCCAAAGAAGCGTCTTTCAAAGCCTTCTCAACATGAGACTAGTGAGCTATGCACGGAAAAAGCCTAGTGACGTGGTGGGACATATGCTGCTCAAATTGCTCAATAAGTAGGCTTTTTTACAGCTTCTTCTTTGGTTAATCTATGACATCGTCGGCAAAGAAAGGCTCTTTGTCACGAAGGGCTTGTTAGCTGTTAGCAATTAAATCAATAGCAATATATAGTAGACACGCTACGATAGAAGCAATATATTTCACCACTTCTAGTTAGTTCCTTTTGGCACAATTCATACCCGGACTTCGCATATTACTTGGCACCTGCCTTCAAAGACATCTCTGCAAATAGCGGAAGTAATTTGATGTCTGATCTTTATCTTGCAGACATAAGATCGGGTGAAGAAAGTGCTCAATCAGACCTTCTTTTAGGTGTCCTGCTCCCTATAGTTGATAGTGGGACCTCCTTGCTCTTCTTCTTGACCCTGAAGAAGTTAGCTCTGAAGGCATAACTCTGGGCTTCTAGTAGCCCTTCCGACAACAGATTCAATTGCAGCAGTTACTCTAACAGCGGCAATCGCCCATGGTTCTGCTCTACTATATTCACATGTTGGCCCAAGGCTCACTCCCAGCCCTAAGCTAAGCCCTACGGTTCCTTCGCTTCCCGCCGTTAAGAGTTATGGCTTATAGGATAATAAGAGTTAAGGACAGTAGTTAGCAATCCCGGTATTCAAGATGAGGAAGTTAGCTGGCTGGCTGGGGTAACTCTCCTTGCCGAGGAGATAAAGAATGCTTACTCAAGCCCAAGAAGGAGCTATCTCATAGGAATGTTCAGAATGAAAATGTTCAGAATGAAATAGATTCAACTATAGCAAGTCAACTCACCTTTGCTTTTAAGAAAAATTGTTGGCAAGCAAATAACTTGTTACTGTTTTTCTTTCTGTAAGTCAAGTCCCCGGTGATCCAAAACCTCAGTCAGGGCGGAGTTAAAGATAATAGAATAGAATATGAAAGAAATGTTTTTGAATCTTTTTGGGATCGGGCTAAGGATGTTCAATGTTCAAGCGTAGTCAATCCATTCATCTGAGGAGTTTACCTTAGGGCTGTCATTTTTCCTCTGCTGCGTCTGACTGTCCTCATTCGAGTTTGTAGGCGTGCGAGTAAGAGAGTAGTAGGCGAAGTTCTATGAATTGAATGGGACTTCAGCTTCGACAATCGTATCCTCCCTCCAGCAAATAAGGTGGAGTGGGCAAGGCAGAGAAGACAGGAAAAGACAAGCTCAAACTTCAGCATTTCCATTACCTGCTCCAGTAAAGGAAGCATTTCCAGTGAATAAGAACTCGAATTGGAATTTGGTCGGGAGCTAAGAGAGATTGGAAAGGTTTAAATAAGAGTGTGCCTAGCGTCTTTCGCTCTCTCTTATTAGAAGAAGGAAGGGGCGCGACCCCACTCAGCTCGAAGAAGTAGCTCTTTCAACTAATCCATACTTTTCCTCTCCTTACAGTCAAGTGGCTTTCCGCTCCTCCTTTCTTTAATTCACAGGCACAGGAGGTCAAATTCCGATTGTTGTGAAAGTTACTGAATGAATCTATTTCATTCTAATTCGATCTAAGAAGAAAAAAATCACGCTCTGTAGGATTTGAACCTACGACATCGGGTTTTGGAGACCCACGTTCTACCGAACTGAACTAAGAGCGCTTTCTTATCAGAATAGATAAGACTGTAAACAAAAGGATTCTTTTCATAACCCCAATACATTTTGTATGCATATACTAGAATAGCATGATAAAAATCAAAGATTATGTCCAATTTGAAGCGATCTCAATTGATCCCTCGTTACTGCTCAAAGGAGCAGTAATAGGTAGGGATGACAGGATTTGAACCCGTGACATTTTGTACCCAAAACAAACGCGCTACCAAGCTGCGCCACATCCCTTCAATTGTTCCACAGTGTAATTGTAGAGAATTCCTGTCTTGTTTTCCACATGGTTATTTCCTCCATTGATATATACAAATTTCTGCTCATTTCGTCTTTTTGGTCTCATTTAACATATAATAGTAAAGGGAAAAGACTTCTCTTATAGATTATATAGAAAATACTTATATACAATTATATACAAAATATAGAAATAAAGAACCCGTCGTAAAAATCAATTAGTCTTTTTCGGAAATTCTCGGTAAGAAAGAAGGGGTGTATTTTTTTTTTTTTTTTTTTCTGTTTTAAGAAAAGGAAAATCTTATTTCCCGAATCATTGTACATTTCAATTTGAATTAGGAATTCTATGTCCAACTCTAAGCAGCCCTTAACTACATATGCATCTGATCATATATGTATTATCTATTCCAACAAATAATTGAAAAGAAGGAGGTTTTTCCATGCGAGATCTAAAAACATATCTCTCTGTGGCACCAGTACTAAGTACGCTATGGTTCGGGGCTTTAGCAGGTTTATTGATAGAGATTAATCGTTTTTTCCCGGATGCGTTGACATTCCCCTTTTTTTCATTCTAGTTATTGTCATGGTAAGGAATGAAGAAAATTAGAGATCCAATCAAATATTGGTGATGAATCTCTCTCCCCCTCTTTTCTCTTTTTTCCCTTTTTAGAATAAGGGAGGAAAGAGAAAGAATAAAAAAAGTGGATTCAACATTCGGGCTCAAGTTCGAATTACCTGAATATTAATCATAGAGGAATGGGGATAGAATAGAAAATGGGGGTCTAGGGCAAGAGTATTATACAAGATACTTAAATGATTACTTCAATTTGAAATATACTTTAGAAAAATCGTTGTATTGTACTATGACTTTGCTTTACTATTACTTTATTTTCTTGATTTTAATCTTTGATTTTTAGAATTGGATTTCACGTTAGTAATTTCTATTTTATCCTTTCTTCGTTTTGAATCGAAAATAGAAGAGTTGAGTAAATCAAAAATCCAAAGGAGGTTCATGGCCAAGGGGAAAGATGTCCGAGTAACAGTGATTTTGGAATGTACTAGTTGTGTCCGAAACAGTGTTGATAAGGTATCAAGAGGTATTTCCAGATATATTACTCAAAAGAACCGGCACAATACGCCTAATCGATTGGAATTGCAAAAATTCTGTCCCTATTGTTACAAACATACGATTCATGGGGAGATAAAGAAATAGAGCGAACCAAGTACCTGTGTCTTACCCTTTCAAGGAAGGGGAAAAAATGACATTATATATAACATACATTATATATAACATATTTAAATAGAAACTAAACAAATCCTATTTTTTCAAAATCCTATTTTGGGTGGATTTAAAATGAATTAGAATTAAGAAATAGGATTTTAGGGATAAGGAATAAATTAAACAAACAAACCATGGATAAATCCAAGCGACCTTTTCTTAAATTCAAGCGATCTTTTCGTAGGCGTTTGCCCCCGATTCAATCGGGGGATCGAATTGATTATAGAAACATGAGTTTAATTAGTCGATTTATTAGTGAACAAGGAAAAATATTATCAAGACGTGTGAATAGATTGACCTTGAAACAACAACGATTAATTACTCTTGCTATAAAACAAGCTCGTATTTTATCTTTGTTACCTTTTCTCAATAATGAAAAACAATTTGAAAGAACCGAGTCGACCGCTAGAACTACTGGTTTTAAAGCCCGAAATAAATAGGCTTACTTTTTCTTCACTTGAATCATAATTACAAGAATCGAGATTTGAGTGAATCTAGATTTGAGTATCGTGTCGTAAGAAAAAAACGAATCGGAAAAAAAGAAATCTGTTTTTATTGAATTGAACGTGTTCATTCATTTTGACTACTTTAGCATATTTTCTCATACTAATTTCTACTCTACCTTCCCGGAGTTCATTCTCCGGGTAACTCAATTTAAATTATTCTGTTGGATTCTTTCCAATCTACTTCCTTTATGATTTCGTTCGAAATCATATAAAGACAATTCCTATTTAATATAGCTATTTGTGCAAGTATTTTACGGTTAAGAAGCAACTGTCTCTTGTACAGATCGTGTATTAATCTACTATAACTATAGGATACTCCCCTTTCGCGAATTACTGCGTTTATCCTAGTGATCCACAAACGACGAAAATCTCTCTTTTTCCTATCCCTATCCCGATGAGCCGAAACTAAAGCTCTTATTTTCTGTTGAGTAATAGTTCTAGTAAGCCTTGAATGAGCCCCTCGAAAGCTTGATGCAAATAAACGAATTTTTGTTCTACGTCTTCGAGCTATATATCCCCGTTTAATTCTGGTCATTGAATAAATGAAACTTTGACGAATAACTAATTGATTGCCTTTCTTTCAGTTATTCTTTTCCCCCTTCCTAGTCTATTAATAACAAAACGGATTTTTCCAATGTATAAAATCAAAATTCCAATGGCTTTGGCTACTCTAACCTTCCTGACCACGATTTTTTCTTTTTTTTTTTTTGTAGGTATTTCACTGCGAAATAAGACAGAAATAAGAAATTGTATTTTCCTAGGTATCAAAAATATAGTAAATAAAAGAAATAAAAAAAGAAATAGTGGGTTCCTTCGTTTCTATGGTTACTTCTTAAACGGTGAGGTCTTCTCTATACACCGGAGCCTTTACTTTATACTTTAATTTACTATTTAATCAACTAATGGATGTTATTGGGAACTTGTATAGTTCACACGCTTTGGCTCTACCCATGAATTATCCAGTAATAGGTCTTTCACAATCAGATCTACCTATACAGTAACGGTATTTAATTAGGAAAGTTTGCTGGGTAGCTGACCCTCTTAGTCCGTTCTTGCCAGATTGGGAGCCTACCTAATCTTTCTGTTTTATGCTTTTTAAATAAGATTTCCTCCGCTTAATGGATAACCATTTGTTACCAATGGAGAATTTCTTATGATCTTAAATTCAGTTGATTGGATTTACACCAACGGAAACCATAAACTTCATACACAATAGGGGGATATGGTAGAGTTTTTTTTTTTGAATAATGGATGGAGTTCCTTTTTCCATCCTATCCCATTCCCCGGTACTGATCATTGATACTGTAAAAGTGGTTTTCTTGCTTTTGTGCCAGCTCATGATCTAAACGAGTCGCACATACACCCTAGTACATGTTCCTCGACGCTGAGGGCACCCCCGAAGAGCGGGGGATTTTGTGACATTTCTGATTGGCTGTCTTGTATTTCTAATAAGTTGTTTAATAGTTGGCATGTTGAATCGTATACATAATATGATGGGTTGGTTTAGATTGATCCTAACCGAATGATGGTGAATTACTTCTATTTAATAGAATATTCAATTCGAAGATAAAATCGCAAATCAGAACAGCGGTGCGAACTTTTCTTCGTCCCGTCTATGTTTCTCTGGTCTTTGGTCAATCGCTATAAAATCAACAATTCCATAATTTTGGGCTTCTGTTGCTGACATAAAAACATCTCTTTCCATATCTTCGCATATAACCCAGTAGGGTTGGCCCGTTTGTTCTACATAAATCTTTGTGAGGATTTTACGCAATTTCATCAGTTCTCCCGCTTCCACGACAAATTCGCTTACTTGTGCCATATAAAAACCACTATAAGGTTCATGCATCATTACCCTGATGATATAACAAAATAAAAGCTTCTCCTATCTCACATGATAAAGCAAAGAGAAAAGAAAGATAAAGAATAGAAAAAAGATAGAATTGAACAACCGTACAGGCATCTTTTGTGCATACGGCTCTACAAGAAAATTGACCCCTCTCCTTTCTATTGAAGAAAGAGAAAAATAGAATCTATCAGACTCAGATGGGTAAATAATCAAATTGCCATCCTTCCTTTCGGAGTAGTTCAAAAATACTATGATGGCTCCGTTGCTTTATATGTTTATTTTTTCTTTTTTTTTTTTTGTCTGTGATTCAGCAATCCCAAAGTTTCTTTTTAATCCGATCAAATAAGGAAAAAATATTTTTTTTTTTTTTCGTACTCTTTCATAACATAAATATTGTTAAGAACTCCCCGACATGAAAACAAAAAAGTTTGTGACGCTGAACTGAACTCCCGATAGATAAGAGAAAATCGGAAGTACCCCTTATCTCATACTACTCTCTCGATACAGAATCTAATGTTTTGAAAAAAAACAATACAAAAATTTCTCATATCGAATTCGAAGTGCCATGCTATTATTACTTAGTATTCATATGGCGAAGGCATAGTCTTCTTTTTTCGCTCAAATAAAAACCTCATTGGCGCCAAGCGCGAGGGAATGCTATACGTTTGCTAATTTCTCCTCCGACCAGGACAACAGATGACATTGAAGCAGCTAATCCTATGCATATTGTATGGATATCTGGTCGCACATATTGCATAGTATCATAAAGGGCGAGCCCAGGTACTACCCAGCCCCCAGGAGAGTTTATAAACATATACAGGTCTTTGTCCTCATCCTCCATACTGAGATATATCAGAAGACAAATAAGTTGATTCCCAAGACCAGTACCAATCCCTTGGCCTATAAAAAGTAATCTTTCTCGATAAAGTCGGTTGATTAGGGTAAAATTGTATCCCTTAGGAACCGTACATGCGCCTTTTGATGCATACGGTTCAAAAAAATTGTGAATCAATGTATAGATTCCAGGCCTCTTTCTTTTTTTCTAGAAAGGTTCTTTCTTATTTCTAACGAAAGGGCTTTTCTTCGATTTTTCAATAAAGACGAGTTTTTACTCCTTTTTTATATTTTCGATTTTCCATTATAAAATTCGAAGTTATACGAAAGGGTCATTAAACTTATCGAATTAACTTCTCATTGATGTATTCTTTCATCGAGATTTAATCCAAACCGCGATGGTATTTTCTTGTTCCTGAATGGGTCTTTTTCATCTTTTTAGGTTTATGCTCTACTCCGGGTAAAGATCCGCCCGATTTGGATTTGTACATATAGGACAAATGCTCCCATTACCATTTCTTTTTGTATTTCTTTTTTTTTTCAATTTATTTTATCCAAGTATTTATTAGAGTTGAGATAACTTTGCTTGACAATTAGGATCTCTTTATAAAATAAAGAAAAATATGAATAGCAATCATAGATATCTTACCAATCCAATTGGGTTTTTTCTAAACGGAGCCTGGATACTTCATTTTTTTAGTCCAACCAAGTCAACCATAAATTATTCTAATTGAATTATTCTAATTGAGAATAGTAATATGAATCCCCTCAAAAATGGATCTAATTGCACTTCACGCTCCAAATTTTGGATGATTCAATTTATCTTTCTTGGGCGAAACGGGGGATATCTCGATCGGTGGAGAGAACGGGGAAATACCATATGACCCAATATATCTGACAAGTCGCACTATATGTCAGTCCAAAGTCGACGTCGAAATCCACGCTTATTCATTTTAACTTTTGGAACACCAAGAGGCATTAAATGAAAGAAAGAATTAAATACTATATTTCACTTTGAGGTGGAAACGTAACAATTTTTTTTTATTGTCTTTATAATATTCATATTGGTTTTTATCGTATTTATTTTATCCATAGATTCGAAAAATTCATAAAAAAAGACAGAATGAATAAACTCAAATTATTACGAATAGGTCTTTCTAATGATAAATAAGTATGTATGGACTCATTCGCTCATAGAAAATGGGATCAACTCCCCCATTGCGTATTGGTACTTATCGAGTATAGAATAAATCTGCTTCTCTTTGTTCCTACGAACAGAATTGTTCCATTATTACCAACAGAATAGAAACCCTTGTTTGGAAATAATCGACTCAACAAGAGTGGTCCATAGGATAGTCATATTATAGTCTTTTCCAATGCAATAAAGTTACGTAGTGTCCATTTATCTTTGATATAAGGGGTATTTCCATGGGTTTGCCTTGGTATCGTGTTCATACCGTTGTATTGAATGATCCCGGTCGGTTGCTTTCTGTTCATATAATGCATACAGCTCTGGTTGCTGGTTGGGCCGGTTCGATGGCTCTGTATGAATTAGCAGTTTTTGATCCTTCTGATCCTGTTCTTGATCCAATGTGGAGACAGGGTATGTTCGTTATACCCTTCATGACTCGTTTAGGAATAACCAATTCATGGGGCGGTTGGAGTATCACAGGGGGGACTGTAACGAATCCAGGTATTTGGAGTTACGAAGGGGTAGCGGGAGCACATATTGTGTTTTCTGGCTTATGCTTTTTGGCAGCTATCTGGCATTGGGTGTATTGGGATCTAGAAATATTTTGTGATGAACGTACAGGAAAACCCTCTTTGGATTTGCCAAAGATCTTTGGGATTCATTTATTTCTCTCAGGGGTAGCTTGCTTTGGTTTTGGTGCATTTCATGTAACAGGCTTGTATGGTCCCGGAATATGGGTGTCCGATCCTTATGGACTAACGGGAAAAGTACAACCTGTAAATCCAGCGTGGGGCGTGGAAGGTTTTGATCCTTTTGTTCCAGGAGGAATAGCCTCTCACCATATTGCAGCAGGAACATTAGGCATATTAGCGGGCCTATTCCATCTTAGCGTCCGTCCGCCACAACGTCTATACAAAGGATTGCGTATGGGAAATATCGAAACCGTCCTTTCCAGTAGTATCGCTGCTGTCTTTTTTGCAGCTTTTGTTGTTGCCGGAACTATGTGGTATGGTTCGGCAACTACCCCGATTGAATTATTTGGGCCCACCCGTTATCAATGGGATCAGGGGTACTTCCAGCAAGAAATATATCGAAGAGTTAGTGCTGGGCTAGCAGAAAATCAAAGTTTATCAGAAGCCTGGTCTAAAATTCCTGAAAAATTAGCTTTTTATGATTACATCGGCAATAATCCGGCAAAAGGAGGATTATTCAGAGCAGGTTCAATGGATAACGGGGATGGAATAGCGGTTGGATGGTTAGGACACCCTATCTTTAGAGATAAGGAGGGGCGTGAACTTTTTGTACGTCGTATGCCTACTTTTTTTGAAACATTTCCGGTCGTTTTGGTAGACGGCGATGGAATTGTTAGAGCCGATGTTCCTTTTAGAAGGGCAGAATCGAAGTATAGTGTTGAACAAGTAGGTGTAACTGTTGAGTTCTACGGCGGTGAACTCAACGGCGTCAGTTATAGTGATCCTGCTACTGTGAAAAAATATGCTAGACGTGCTCAATTGGGTGAAATTTTCGAATTAGATCGTGCTACTTTGAAATCTGATGGTGTTTTTCGTAGCAGTCCAAGGGGTTGGTTTACTTTTGGGCATGCTTCGTTTGCTTTGCTCTTCTTCTTCGGACACATTTGGCATGGTGCTAGAACCTTGTTCAGGGATGTCTTTGCGGGGATTGACCCAGATTTGGACGCTCAAGTAGAATTTGGGGCATTCCAAAAACTTGGAGATCCAACTACAAAAAGAGTATAGTCTGATACAAGATTGCTCTGTTCCTTTTTTCCTTTATTTTTTGATTTGACGTAGATAGGGTACCGGATAAATCTTGATTCGGATTGATGACTTTTCATTTCTTTGACTCTTGTCTTGGTCTTTTTTTTATCCGTAAAAAGATCCCAACTAAATAGGTATGGAAGCTATAATTGTAAACCGAAATCAAATCTATGGAAGCATTGGTTTATACATTCCTCTTAGTCTCGACTCTAGGAATAATTTTTTTCGCTATCTTTTTTCGCGAACCGCCTAAAGTTCCAACTAAAAAGGTTAAATGATTTCTGATTATCTCAATTGAAGTAATGAGCCTCACAATATTGTGAGGCTCATTACTTCAACTAGTCCCCGTGTTCCTCGAATGGATCTCTTAGTTGTTGAGAGGGTTGCCCAAAAGCAGTATATAAGGCATACCCAGTAAAACTTACAAGTAAACCAGATATAGAGATGGCAACTAGGGTTGCTGTTTCCATTATTATATAATTTCAAGACCACAATGGATCTATGATAAGATCATTTATTTACAACGGAATGGTATACAAAGTCAACAGATCTCACTGAATAAAAAA
>JBAGKO010066043.1:0-5000 GCA_037177275.1 Acacia concinna | reverse complement strand
CTTTGTTTATGTCTCGGATTAGAACAAATTACTATAATTCGTCCCCTCCTACGGATCAGTCGACATTTTTCACAAATTTTACGAACGGAAGCCCTTATCTTCATAGTTGTCGTTCCTTAACTTTATTTTGACTCTATTTATTGGAAGAAAATAAGTTTCTTGAAATGTTGAACCTCAAATTGTATCCCCATGAAGGGAATGCTGAAGTTGAAAAACAACCTAATCATTCGAATCCTTATTGTGGCATCTATAAATTATACACCTCTGGTTGAATCATAACGACTTACTTCAATAATTAAACCTTAATGAATCCATTTTTTTGTTCTTTCATTCTAGGGAAAAGCCCTAGAAGTATCACCTAATGTAGCAGGAATGATATCAACTAACCCACCCTTTTTTCTTTTGACAAATAGGAAATTCTGGATCGAATTCGGATATCAGAAAGATTACCATATATAACATAAAATTTCTCCGCCGATTCCTTCTAGTCGAGCCTCTCGGTCTGTCATTATACCTCGAGAAGTAGAAAGAATTACAATCCCCATCCCGCCTAAAATTCTAGGAATTCGTTGATAGTTCGAATAGATTCGTAGGCCAGGCCTACTGATACGTTTTAAATTTAAAATAGTTCGATAGGGTACTTTCCTATTCCTTCTATGTCGTAGGGTTAAAACCAAAAAATATTTGTTGTTTTCCTGATGCTTCCTCACGTTTTTGATAAAACCTTCTCTTAAAAGTATTTTAACAATGTTTTCCGCGATGTTAGTGGATGCTATTTGAATCGTCCCTTTTCGATTCATGTCAGCATTTCGTATAGAGGTTATTATGTCAGCAATAGTGTCCCTACCCATGATAAACTAAAATTTGGGTTGCCTCCCATTTTTGATATAATCAACATGCTATTTTTTCTTTTTTTTCTTTTTATATTTGATTTATTAAATAAAGGGATATGCGTCAGATACAACCTAATCCACTAATTAATCTATTTCATCCAAATACTATGTATAATATAACTATATTACGTATGATCTCATCTTATAATACTTCAGGTGCTAATGAAACTATTTTAGTGAAATTTAGCTGTCTCAATTCTCGGGCAATCGCACCAAAAACTCGAGTTCCTTTTGGATTTCCTTCTTGATCAATCACAACAGCAGCATTATCATCATATCGTATTATCATACCGTTGTCACGTTTAAGTTCTTTACAAGTACGTACAATTACAGCTCTGATCACTTCGGATCTTTCTAGAGGTGTGTTTGGTAATGCTTCCTTGATCACAGCAACAATAATGTCACCGATATGAGCATATCGGCGATTACTAGCTCCTATGATTCTAATACACATTAATTCTCGGGCCCCGCTGTTATCCGCTACGTTCAAATGGCTTTGAGGTTGAATCATATCATTTTTTAATCTGTTCTTTCAATGTTAATGCAAAGGGCGAAGTAAAAAAAAAAAAAAAGAAATATTGTTTGTCAAAAAGAAACCTGCAATTGTTTTTTTATCCGCAAGACTTCTTTTCTTTGGTTCTACGTTCCTATTCCGAAATAAGAAATTGAGTTCGTATAGGCATTTTGGACGCCGCTATTGAAATAGCCTTTCTGGCTATATTTTCTGCTACTCCGCCCATTTCATAAAGTATTCTACCTGGTTTAACGACAGCTACCCAATATTCGGGAGATCCTTTACCCGAACCCATACGTGTTTCCGTAGGTCTTACCGTAACTGGTTTGTCTGGAAATATACGTACCCATAGTTTTCCACCACGGCGCACATTTCTTGTCATTGCTCGTCGCCCTGCTTCTATTTGTCTAGATGTGATCCAAGCGGGTTCAAGTGCCTGAAGAGCATATTTACCGAAACAAATATGATTACCTCGATAAGATATTCCTTTCATTCTTCCTCTATGTTGTTTACGAAATTTGGTTCTTTTGGGGTTATAGTTGATGGTTCTTTCTTAATTCCATCTCTACTACAGAACCGGACATGAGAGTTTCTTCTCATCCGGCTCCTCACGAATGAAAAGATTCGAATTTGATAATTATATGAAAATATACTGAATCATGGATTCTTTGAGATTTCATCTAATCTATTAGAAATTTCTATATCTTGTTTGGATATATACTTAAAACATGTATTTTTTTCTAGATAATTATTTCTATTTCTAGATAATGAGATAATGTCGTTTTTTTATAACGAATCTTTATTTTGTTTTGCCTTTGATCATATTATCATATTGGATCGAACAAGATTGAGTAATGTAAAAGAAGATTGAGTAATCTAATAAAAACTTTCGCGGGCGAATATTTACTCTTTCAATATCTATTTTAGTTGTAGGGTTAGCTCATGAATTCTCGGAATAAATGAATTGGGCCCTGGTTCGTTCCGCCATCCCACCTAATGAATTATTAGGATTCATTTTTCAATAGAATCTTACGTATTCATAGGTTCCATCGTTCCCATCGCTTCGCAATTAATGGTTAGGTTTGAATTCTACAATGGAGCCCCTCATGAAATTTGTTCTTGAGTCAATTTTCTCAGTCTTTATTGGCTCGAGGCTCTTGATTTTTTTCTATGAATAGATTCATATAGTTATGGATGAATCAGTATTGATGCTTTATTACACTGCCTTTTATGAGATCACTCATAAACCTTACATATATTGGAATCCTATATCATTGATATTCTTTTTCTTTCTTTCTCTCAACCTTCCCTTTATCTGCATACTTTTTTTATATCATAATCAGATTATTTTTTTTATGCAAGAAAGATTTCAGTTGCTACAACGATATGACCAATATATCATATCTTGACTGCTTTTTTGTATCCAGATAATGTGAAACGATGAGTTGGTTATTAGTTCTATAGTTAGTAGTTCACAGTAGGGGTCTGTCCATTTTTTTCGAATTCTATCCTATAAAAAAACCAACGAGTCACACACTAAGCATAGCAATTATATGAAATCATCAATCAAATTTTTATTTAACCCTATAGAATTGCTTATTTTTTTTTATTTAAGAGAAAAAGCATGATAAAGAAAAAGTTTTTTTTATTCTATTTTTTTTTTTCAATGGATATAGTGTAAAGAGTAAAGACAAGGAAAGTATTCTTATTCCCAAAATATCCAAATTTTGATGCCTAATACTCCATAGACCGTTCGGACTCCATAGGAACAATAATCAATTTTAGCTCGAATGGTTTGTAGAGGAACCCTACCTTCTCTGATCCATTCGACACGTGCAATTTCTTTTCCGTCGATGCGACCTGCAATTTGTACTTGAATTCCTTTTGTATCTGCCTGTTCGGTTAATTCAATAGCCTTTTTTATTGCTTTGCGAAATGAAACTCTATTCTTTAATTGTCCAGCTATAAATTCTGCAAGAATATTAGGGTCCCCATAAGGGTTTGTAATTCTTGTAATAGCAATGTTGAGTTTTCGGTTCACACAATTAAGTTCTTTTTGTACATTCATCTGTAATTCTTCGATTCTTCGCGTCTTGCCTTCTAGTAATAACTTTGGGAATCCCATATAGATTATGACTTGAATCAGGTCAATTCTTTTTCGAATTTCTATGCATGCAATTCCCTCCACACCAGAGGATATTCTCCTATTTTTTTGTATATAATTCTTGATAGAATTTCGTATTTTTTGATCTTCTTGGAGACCCTCGGAATAATTTTTGGGTTGTGCAAACCAAATAGAATGATGACCTTGGGTTGTACCAAGTCTGAAACCAAGTGGATTTATTTTTTGTCCCATAATCCCCCAATATTATACATATAATGATATGTCATATCTGTGTACTTCTTTTTTTTTTCCAGTCGGATTTTTTTAAGCAAAAGAAACCTTCTTGATAGAAAGGTATCTCTTTGAAAGATGGATCTTTCAATACAATCCTTATATGACAAGTGGGTCTTTTTATTGCATAACTCCGTCCTCGAGCTCGAGGTTTTAATTTTTTCATAGTAGTACCCTCGTTGACTTCGGCTTTACTAATAAATAAACTTGCTTCATTGAAACCCATATTATGACTAGCATTTGCTGCTGCAGAATAAACCAACTTAAAAATGGGATAACACGCTCGATAAGGCATAAGTTCGAGTATCATAAGTGTTTCCTCGTAGGAACGTCCACGAATCTGATCAATTACCCTTCGTGCTTTGTGAGCAGACATAGATATATGTTGACCTAAAGCATATACTTCTCCTGGGTTCTTATTTCTCTTCTTTGTCATAAGGTTCACCTCTTACTAATGATCACTAATCATCTATTTAATAACTTATTTATTTAATAACTTATTCATGTTGTTAACGACGAGATCTATTATCATTTTTCGCATGTCCACGGAAATTTATAGTAGGTGAAAATTCTCCCAATTTATGGCCTACCATACGATCTGTTATATAAATAGGCAAATGCTCCCTTCCATTATGGATAGCAATAGTATGGCCGATCATTGTAGGTATAATGGTAGATGCCCGAGACCAAGTTCTTATTATTTCTTTTTCCGCCTTTGTGTTAAGCTTCTCAATTTTTCTTAATAAATGATTCGCTACAAAAGGATTTTTTTTTAGTGAACGTGTCACGATTAATTACTCCTATTTTTTTTGTAAAGACGAAGAAAGAAATTCGATTTTCTCCCCTATTTACTACGGCGACGAAGAATCAAATTATCACTATATTTCTTCCTTTTTCTACTTCTTCTTCCAAGTGCAGGATAACCCCAAGGGGTTGCGGGTTTTTTTCTACCAATTGGGGCTCTCCCTTCACCACCCCCATGGGGATGGTCTACAGGGTTCATAACCACTCCTCTTACTACAGGACGCTTACCTAGCCAACATTTCGATCCGGCTCTACCCAACTTTTTCTGGTTCACCTCAACATTCCCCACTTGTCCGACTGTTGCTGAGCAGTTTTTTGATATCAAACGGACCTCCCCAGAAGGTAATTTTAATGTGGCCGATTTCCCCTCTTTTGCAATCAGTTTCGCTACAGC